>OY744515.1:269940611-269958111 GCA_963556195.1 Sepiola atlantica | reverse complement strand
CAAAATAAAATAAAATCTGAAGATTTGTCCCTATTTCTATAATTCCATGACCCAATAATGGGAATTAAGTCCACGAAATTAAAACCTTTCGCATACTATCATGTTAGCTGTGTAATATCCATGTTCACATAATGTTCTCGCAAAGCTGTATACTGTTAGTATATGTTAGTGGTCGAGCGTTGTAACATTTAATTTAGAAATGTATGTTAATTGTAGACACACTATGGAAGCCAACATGAACACATTGACAGGTTATCTGTGTCAACAACTTCACATTTGTGATCTCTATTTCCACATGCATTTTATCATACTAATATATTGTTAATTATTATGAAGTATGTTGGTGTCTGATCATTTACCCTCATCAAATATTCATTAGTTGGTTTGATTAACCTTTTCTGGAACAAGTATTACAACAAGAATATGAAAAGGGATGTTTATATTATGCATAGCATGCAATAATATAAACATAATGTGACATAAATTACGCAAATTGGTAAACATTGGCCTGCAATTATTTTACAATTAATTTGTAAAATATACCTCTTTGTCCAACTGATTTTTGTTTATTAAACACAAAAATGACTGCGAAGTTTGATAAAAAAACATTACAACATTGCTGTCGAAATATGAATTGTTGTGCTTCAACAACTTCTGAAACTTGATTTTGTTACTTGAAGAATTTAAACCATCTTTCAAACCTCGGCTAATAATATAAATCAATCAATAGCATGAAATAAAATCAGATAATTGAAGTAAAATAAATTTACTTTAAAACAGTTCGTAGTTCCCCTTTATGAGAGATATGATGAATAGTGTAGAAATCTGACCATGAAAATAAATGTTGTATATCATGCCAAAATCTGTAATAGTTTTGCAGATTTATGACTGAAAGTATGACAATTAATGGTTTTAAATATGTGGCAATTATTGAAATCATACGGAAACTATATATGCGTATTCCGCAAACGTGCATTTGTGATATACGATTGCATTGTTAAGGATGGTCCAAATAAAATATATGTTTCACAATCTGTTTTAATGCTAGTAATCTAAGTGCGACAATGGGGATTGGAGTAGCGTTTACACGAGTAAACATTAGACTGGAAAACAACGAAATAACAGTGAGGGTCATGAGGAAGCAAGATTCAGAAAGAAAACAGAACATACAATAATAAAAGCAACGACTTAAAAATACCCGTAAATCACATTGAGAACACCTGTGTATATGTCACTGTCACTGTTACCGGTGTAATATTAGCAGTCTGACGTGTTCTTAGGAGGACTTGAGAAACGTATACTATTATAAATGATTGGACCATTACGTAACTTACAGTGTTCGCATGTTAATAAATAAATATGTTAGCGTGTTCACTTCTTCTATATTTTCATGCATAACCTTACTCTGTGATACCGCTCTCTCATTGTATTGAACGTTTGATACCAAAAAACATACACACATTCAAAGCCTCGTCTGTGGGTGTCAGCAAATGTTTACTTGAGTAATTTACATTAAGGTGGGTCAACAAGACAGTGGTTTATTCAACCACATACGTTAAAAAAATCGATGTGTTTGCCATAATAAAAAAAAATAATAGTGATGACTAGTTATTCTTCTTTGCACTAAGAAAGGTATAGGTTCGTATTAAAAAATAAAAACGGCTACCTAAGAATCCGATCGGTATATCGATTAGGTATTGATTTCCATTAAGGTCAGAAGCCATTTCGCTTGTCAATTCATTCAAGTATTTATGATATTTTGTCTAACAGACATTATTCTTGTTAACGTGTCGATTTACTGATGAATACAGCATTAATCAACCAATTCTATCCGATACCAATACAATGCCGATATATATATATATATATATATATATATATATATATATATATATATATATATATATATATATATAAAGATTTTAAATAAAATAAACAGAGTCATAGTGTGTGGAGGACAATATCATATGAGGAAACAAAGAGAGAATAATTATAGTAATATATTGTCGATTAAGAACTTTTAAAAAGAAACAACATTTTTTTTATTAAAATGAGCAAACTAAATTCAAAAGTACTTTTCAACCGATACATTTTCAAGAGAAACGTCGGCGAAAAGAATAACGTGGAGAAGAAAAAAAACAGGGACATTGAATGTCGCAAATATACACAGTAAAGGCAAGACATGGACGTGATAGAGGCAAAGTTGTTTTTTTAGTCCAATTTGTGAGACACCTCTTTTGTCTACAAAGCGATGGATTTAGCATTGTACCACTCACTGCCTCCAACACCTTGAGATGGTGTTTGGAACGGGCCTTGTGAACAATGCGAAAACATCCATCCTACTTTCACTTTTTATTATCATACAAGTGATGTCCAATGGATGACTCGTGGAATTGTGAGTGCCCGGATGTTCTCTGCAAACACCCGAATGTTCTTTGTAGAGACCCGGACGCGTCCGTCGATATACTGCTCTTTACGACACGTTATCTGAGAAAACCTGCAGGGATATGCTGAGCCACTCTGGCTTCCAAGCGCTAAAGAGTACGACCAAAATAGTACACTTCACACTGACATTTGAATTTATATATTATCACACTTTTCTGTAGTATAGGAAGTACGTATTTATGAAAGACTGGAAGACAGTTCTGGGGCCAAACATCACACGGGGCTGTACTGCTGAAAAAACGAGATTCAACAGATTAAATTTTATCCGAAAAAAGCTTTATTGATAGAACAAATGAAAGGAAGTTTCAAATAAACATGACATTTGGGTGGACACATGAAAATGGTAACATTACATTTCGCAAGTTTTCGATCAGTACATTTCGAAATTAAACCCTCAGGGAAACCATTGTTAGAAAGAACACCAGTTATCTTTCTACGTTCAGTCGCAAGTTTGCTAGCAATGCAAATTTAAAAGCTAAAAACTATGTACCACAAAAAATATGTTCACACACAAACACACACACACATATATATATATATATATATATATATATATATATATATATATATATATAGTGGGAAGAATGTATTTAGGAAATCTAGAGTCGGAGAGTTTAATGTAAAAACAGAGTAATAATAGCAGTTATAAAGAAATAGGCAAGACCAACAATCCAGTCATTTCACGTTATAATGTGTGCCTACTCTTCAGAACGAGAATCATAAGATGCGCACATAATATCTTCAAATTAAAAAAATATATATATATAGAAAAAGCCGAAAAATGAGGAAAATTTACAAAAAAAATCCAAAAAGACCGTATCATTTAAGACACATTTTCGTTAACAATACAACAACCTTATATTCTGAAACAATTTTAAAAAAATACACTACTTAAGCTATTTTTGTAAAAACTCACAATCTACAAAAAAAAAGTTACGCATTTAACGCGTAACAATAGGTTTAAATGTCTAACGTAAATACAATTTTAAACTTTTGTTTCATCATCAGCGGCTTGTTTGGTAAACACATTAGTTTTGTTTAATTATAACATGATCATTGATTACTTCAAGGCAATTCCCCATCATAGATACGCATTGATAATTAACGAAAGCAAAATAGTAATTTATTCACCAAGTGTGACAAGAGAACACCCTCAAGTCTAAGTTTCACCGGGACGAGCGGAAATAAACAGTAACTAAAAACATGTGTAATTATCGATTAGTAAATATAGTGATTTTTAAAATTAACCATGTCGAAATGAATGTATATTTTGTACAGTAATCTAAATGCATTTTCAATTCTTCTATTTTCTGGACAAATATGCTCATCTTGTTATCCTCACAACGTTTCAGTTCATGTAACCTTCGACATTCTCTAGGTGTGTCTCATCAAAATCGTAGTGAGAATAAATAGGAATGTGAAAAAAGTAGTCCAGATCATCCAAATAATCATCATATCATCTAAAATAGTTTTAAACATAATTGTCAGATGTAGTCTTATTCATATTAGATCGGTCAAAACAATAACAAACAAACATTAATTAATTTAAGAACTTAAGATTTAAAAAAGATAAATATTATTGCAGCGTTGTTTTTATGGCATCTTAAAACGTAAAACACGAAACCTTTTTATAATGCTGATAACGTAAAATCTCAGTTTTGTTATTGTTGTCAATTTTCTTTGGCGTGCATTAGATAATATCGGGAAACTAAACTTAACATATCATCATTAAATATTAATGATAGTTATTAGGCTATTCTTTCCTAATTAGATTGATAATTATAACCACATAATCTGGGACGTCCAGCAAGTAAACTATTGTGTTTTCATGTGACCCACTTAAAATGCAAACGGATACTTGTTGATTTTGACGCAGAAAACGTAATTAAACGTTTTAAAGGTTGTTGATATTATTGTGTTTAATTAATTACACCAATTGATTGTGTGATTAGCTTAAGTAAAGTTAAACAACAGTAAGTTTGAAGAAAATTACAATTAGTCGATCGAAAGTTTTCTGACATAGAAAGTCAAATCATAACCAGTTAATAAAAAAAACATCAATATAAAATATAGTCCAGTCGTTAATGAGTGACAGTGGAATTTATTTGACTGTCGGAGGTTTTGCTCAACTATAATTTCACTAATCAAAGTATGTGTCGATAGAATTAAATATAACCATATTAAAATTTAAATGCAATTTGTTAAGAACACACGACAATATTTGAAATAAATTACCGGTTAAACCGAGTAAAAAAAGTATCCTCTTTTAAAAAAAAAATATTGCTTGTAAAACTGGGAATAAGCTGATATTCTTAATACATAATATACATATATATCTATATCTATATGGGTATATATATATATACGTATATATGTGATTTTATATACATGAATAACATACATATATGCACATGTATGTTTTTATATATATATATATATATATATATGTATATATATATATATAAATAAATATTAGACACATACATATATGTGTATGTATCTGCATATATATATAAAATCATACATATGTGGTTATGTGTTAATATATATATATATATATGAATATAAATATATATATATATATACATATATGTATATATATAAATATATATATATATATATATATATATATATATATATGTATATATATAGTTGATCATGTTTCGCCCAGAAGATGAACACAAACATTGTTACAGCATATACATACATATCATTTCCAAGTAATGTACTTGTGTTCATCACTTTTTTATTTTTCTTAAACCATCCTGAGGAAGTATGTTTTTGATGAAGACGAAACGTTGGTGACTTTACTGATAATTTAGTTTCTCCTTCTTACTGTTCTTACTTTCGTACGTTGGAAATGCCTACCAAGAGTAACATTTTAGTTGTTCACCCAGCTCACCGAATACTTATTCTTTATGACATTTTATAGTTTTATACGTGTTTTTAGAATCTTAAGATATGTTTCATTTTCATTTTTTCAATGCACTATTTTTCTTCTTTGGACTAAAAACATGGACTTCTGATGATAATGGATCACTTCATTGCAATTCCCTTTCATAGATACGCATTGATAATTAATGGAAGCAAAATATTAATTTAGTTACCCTCTAGTTTACGTTTCACTAGGACGAGCGGAAATAAACAGTAACTAAAAACAGGATGTGTAATTATCGATTTGTAAAAATAGTTATTCTTAAAAATAACTATGTTTAAATGAATGTATATTATGTACAGTATATAAATGCATTATCCATTCTTTTATTTTACTTTTCTGGACTAATATTCTCATCTTGTTATTCGCACAACGTTCCGGTCGATGCAAGCTTTAACATACTCTAGGTGTGTCTCGTCAAAATCGTAGTGAGAATTATAACGAAGATAGAAAAAGTAGTCCAGATCATCCAAATAATCATTATCTCATCTAAAATAGTTTGAAACATGATTGTCAGCTATAGTCTTTCTCTTATTAGATCGGTAAAGACAATAACCAACAAAACATATCTAATTTATTAACTTTTAGTTTTAAAAGATAAATAGCATTAGAGCGTTGTTTTATGGCATCTTAAAACGTAAAAAAACGAAACCTTTTTTTATAATGCAGATAACGTAAACTATCATGTTTGTTATTGTAGATGTCAATTTTCTTTGGTGTGCATTAGATAATATCGGTAAACACAACTTAAAATACAATAATCAAATGATAATTATAATTATTAAGCCATCGTTTATTTATTAGACTGATAATTACACCCACGTAATCTGGGACGACCAGCACGTAGAATATTTTTGTGTCCTGTGGCACACTGAAAATGTAAACACATATGTGTTGATTTCGACGCAGAAAACGTAATTAAATTTTAAAACGTGATTGTTAGTATTGTGTTTAATAAATAACAGTAATTGACTGTGCGGTTAGCTTTAATAAGGTAAGCAGTAATTTTTTAAGAAAAGCAGCGATTCGTCAACTGTATTACAATTAGTCGATCGAAACTTTTCTGACATAGAAAGTCAAATCATAACAAGTACATGAAAACATCAATGCCTTATCAAATATAGTATGGTCGTCATGAGTGACAGTGGAGTTCATTTGACAGTCGGATGTTTAGCTCAAATATGATGTTACTAATAAAAATAGAAATCTTGAGACAATCAAATATCAACGAATTGAAATCGAAATATAATTTGTTAAGAACACCCACCAATATTTGAAATAAATTACCGGTTAAACAGGGTAAAAAAGTATACTCTTTAAAAAATGTATTACTTGTAAAAACTGGAATAAGCTGATATTCTTAATACATAATATACATTTATATCTATAGTTCTCTCTATACTTATATATATATATATATATATGTATGTATGTATATATATATATATATACATATATATATATATATATGTGTGTGTGTTAATATACATGTAAAGCATACATATATGCACATGTATGTTTATATACATATATATATGTATATATATATATATATATATATATATATACATATTAGACATATATACATATATGTGTGTGTTTATATGCACACATATAAATATATATATATATATAATCACATTGTGTGTTATATATATATCTATATAAATATATATATACATATATATATATATATATATATATATATATATATATATATATATATATATATATATTCTGAATGACCAAGGATAACTGCATAACAAAAAGCAATTACAGACACAGAAAACAGCGAAACTCTAGTCTCGTACATTTTCCGTGTTTGCCGAATAGTAGAAGAAAAAAAATTAATATGTAATATCTATGAGGAATTTTTTAAATTTTTACACAATCATTTTAGTAACACAAAATGATGCAACGCGATGCGTTTGTTTTGTTTAAATAAAACTTTTAACACCAAACCCACTCGCACGGGAATTTACATCAATCGCCGAGACTTACAGGGCAAGCAATCACTACTAGCTGGCTTATAAGAGAAACTACGCGGGTGTATAATGCTATCCACCCGACAGCAGTATCTAACACATTTACTTAACATAAGATACATATTTAAGTAAGTGAACACTAGAGTTAAATCTAGCTTGTAAATTATTTATGCAAATATATTCAGACAGGATTAAAGAAACGGGAATGTTTTCACGAAAGTATTTTAGTAATAATGGTAAGAGCGTAAGGATGATAGAAAATATGTCGTTTACCGCCTCGCTTCCTGTATAGGAACCGATGCAGAACCGATGCGACATGTTTAAACCATATCTTATAGCTAGTGTTTTAATAAGGACTGGTTCGACGTATTATATTACTATCTAAGATAGATAGGTGTAGATTACATAACGTATGTTTTATGAACCAATTATTTCTACAAGTTGCGTATATTGTTTTTGGATATAATAATATGTATAAACTCTCAGAAATGAAAGGCTACTTTATATACCATTATAGTTATGAATACATATGTATTTCAATATATTTATTAAGTATGTGAATACTACATCTGCAAAGTATTTTCTATCTTTTATCTTATAGCAAATTTGTCTATACGTGTAGTCAACATTTATATATATATATATATATATATATAAGTAAATTACGTGTACAACAGAATGGTAGGATTAATTTTAGAGGAAGCATTATTAAAATCAATGAAACAGACGAGTGGGAAAATAAAAAAAAAAGGAAAATTGTTAAAATTACCTTAAGGCCTTGTCGTCTGACCCTCTGAGAGGAAACGTCAGAATGGTAAATTAAAAACTAAAAGTCGAATGAGAAATGAAGGGGGGAGAAAAAAAAAATAAATAAATAAAACTTATTTCAGTTGGAGGAAACGAATGAGAAGGGGAAAAAAAAAAAAAATTAAATCTCTCAACGTTATGGTGGCTTTGAATCATTAAAGATCTCCAACTGATGTTTCAAAATCTTTTGTTTACACAGGCTAGGTCGATAGTTGTTAATGACTAACGCCTCAAGAATATTGAGATGGTAGTTCAACCTGGCACTGTGTAAAACAGAAAACCACCCATCGGAATACCTGTCAGAACAACTATTTGTACTAACGAGGTGATATATATATATATATATATATATATATATATATATATGTGTGTGTGTGTGTGTGTGTGCATGCATATATATATATATATATATAGAGAGAGAGAGAGATAGAGAGATAGAGAGATAGATAGATAGAGAGATAGAGAGATTCACTTACTGGGCTTGCCGCATTGAACAGCTATGATACGGCGAAACAGGACATATGTGAATGCCTTTACAACGCTCTCTTTCTTATGTATAGCTTATGTGTAAGGGTATCGCAAACTGCATTTAGCTTTAAAGCATAGCTCATTGCTTAAAACTAATTTCGAGCTCCGTTGACGATGTTTACATTGAGATATCACTTACAGTCAGTCAGTGTCGTATGATAGCGCAGAAGTAGGAGCGCCGACTGACTTAATGCACTAACTGGTCTAGCCGTACAAAAGAGCCGTGACACAGCGAAAGAGTATATGTGTGGATGACTATATATATATATATATATATATATATATATATATATATATATATATATATATATACGTGTGTGTCTAAATGTGTAAATGTAGAATAAACCTGCACATATAATAAATATACATCTGTATTTATAAATCAATATATATGTTTGTTCCTGATCATTTCACATCATTACGCCCATAATATGTAAATATATATATATATATATATATATATATATATATATATATATATATATATATATACATATATATATATATATGAATTGAAATATAAGCCATATTAGCAATACAAGATTAAGATTAATTTATTATTATTTTTTTTACATTAATCCAATCAATTTCGGAATAAAACTCCTTCCTCAGGGGTGACCAGTATTGAGTCATTTTTTTTCATCAAAAAACAAGAATAAACAAACTTATTTCTTTGTTGCTTGATAAACGTCTTGGTACGATATGTCCGCAGTTATGTTTTCGGCGGTTATGATCCCCGTGTTAATATTAGATGCTTACGTTAAGGTCTCCTGTTTTTGTTTCACTGTTAGATACTTAATCCCCCTTTTTATGTTATTTACTTACTATTATATATATTTTATTTTTTTATGAATTTTCCAACGAATGTTTAGTCTGCACTATTTTGGATTTAGTTAGTTTCTGTGGGAATTTAAACTGCATTTTCCTTTTTTTTTGTCTTTTTGTTTAAAATAAATCAAAGCTTCTTTAGACTATGTATATATATATATATGTATATATATATATGTATATATATATATATATATATATATATATATATATATATATATATATATATATAAGTATTCCGTGGATTACTTCATGTAAATGTTGAATTAAATTAAGGATAATTGAATTATCGTGTAATAATAATCTATGGTGATAATATACAGCTAAATATATTGAACAGAGCAATCAATTCAAGAGATGAAAGATAACAATAACATATGTAAAGATAAAATATTCATTAGATTATCAAAAGTTCAGAGCAAGGAGCCTCATATCCTTAATCAATGGATAACTATTTTCATCAGAGGATAGGGAACACTCGGCAATGTAATCGTAAATATTATCGGCAACACTTAACTTGGAGCTGATAGTAGGTGTGCAAACCATAACTTCCTGGTGAGAGGCAAGCGCCGCTTAGTTCAATTCGAATGATTTTAATTTGACCTGATGTTTTCGGCCATTATTTTCTTCCTTGTCCGATGAAGTTACACCAGTGAAAAACCCGGAAAAAAATAACAGCTGAACACGTCAGATCAGCTTAACATAGTTCGAATTGCCATTAGGAGCGTTGGTATCTAACCAAGAAGTTATGGTTTGCACAACTCCTATCAGCTTATAATAACCATTGATTGGGCACTATAATATTCAACAAGTGGGTTAGTGTTCGTAACTGTTCATATGATGTTTTTTTTTTATTAATTTGCATAAATCCTGAATACACTTTTCACTGGCATCTGTTGCGTCGATAGCAAAAAGAATTCCCGCCTTGATGAGTTTTTCGTTTTTGGACTACCATTCACCACCTGGATTGTTTTTTAATTAACCTCTTTGATATCTTTTTAAAACTGTTTTACACTTTTGACTTGGATGAACTGTATATGTTTAACACAAAAGTGTGTGTTTGGGCCAACATGTTTGATGTTTTATATTCTTTTATATATTTTATATGTTGTTATATATTTTAAAAGTTTAATCTTATCACCTGCAGTAATGTCATTGCGATAATAGTCCTCTGAGGAGAAGGTTTTCTTTAAAAACTCATGAGTTAAGGGTTTTTATTTCGTTTGCTTTTACTTTGAATTGTAATAAAATGTGATTCACACCTTATTTTAGTATTTGACTTCATCTAATGCTATTAATGCTCTATCCAATATATGAATCGTTGTTACACTTATATCTTGTTGCATTAACCTTATATATATATATATATATATATATATATATATATATATATATATATATATATATATATATATATATACTACTTCGATTAAATGAACACATACGTTTCCTGAAAATATCTTATGTACAACGCCTTTTTTGAGTCGTAATTCAGGTTTGTGTAAGTAATTCTATCATTAAATAAACAGTTATTTGTTCTAGAACAAAAAACATTAACACAGAGAAAACTGAGACACACAATAAAAGCAGAAGCGTTGTGCATAAGAAATTGTCGGAAATAAATTCCTGTTTGTACTTTATCATAGATTCACTGCGTTTTATATATGTACACACATTCAAAAATATGTAGATAATAAAGAATGTAAATTAAACAGGTATTGTTGTAACTGGATAATCTGTACGCGTATTACTTTCGTTTGAACGTAAATGACACGTGGACCGAGTGTTCTAGAGATAAGGCAGGTGTCCATGCTTTCTTATATATCAGGAGAATGCAAGCTGAAGAGACACGCGCGCTAATTTTACGTAGAATGATTAAAGAAATAGTAAAGTATACATTTTGAATATTCTTTTGTATTGTCCTTGTTAAACATATACATAGTATAATTAGCGCACCTACACATTAATATATATATATATATATATATATATATATATATATATATATAGTTATAATCATATATAAAGTTATACATTTATGTCTGCATATGGCGCGACATCATCCTGAGTGTTTTTCTAACATGCGACCATACACTTTTTATTCTTCAGTTTAGTTTGTGCTGTTGTATTATTTCTTTCGTTCTTAAGTAAAAAACAAACAATTTCAGATCATGGAATTTTCATTATTCTTAAAACTAAAGTCGAGTTCGACATAATGGCCGTGCAATATATTACGTAAAAACAAAAACAATTTTGTTTATTGTATTTTTATTATTCACAATATTAAACTCGACATAATGGCCGAGCAATACATGACGCAGTGAATACAAAGTCGGCCGGAATCTGCAGCCTATCACGACGGCGATAACTTAGAAAATCTAACGATGATATCATCGTCTGCGAATTTTTAATGAATTGTTCGTTAATGTAAAAGTGCAAAGATTAATACTTTTTTACAATCAGCACAATAAGTTTACCAATATAGCCTGAAACAAATATTCCCCGACGAATAATGGTGGTGTATGTTACTGCGCTGAAATCCAATAACCTACATATTAATGCACAATACAATCTACGTTGATAATCGCATAAATAAAGTATGCCGATGCATGAGATTAAATCAATTGAATAGCAATCACTGTGAAATGGTTTAATAAAGAAGTAACTAATAAAAAAGAATATAAAACGAAAACGCATGTAAAAAAGATGTAACAAAAAACTATGAATGTTCTAGTAAGGATGATGCATCACATATGTTTACTTTCTTGAGCAGTGTAAACTCGATAAATCATAGTTTAGATGGTAGTAATCAACCTGGAAATATTGACGTGTACCTTACCCCATATATATATATATATATATATATATATATATATATATATATATATATATATATATATATATATATGTATGTATATATATGTATATATATATTTATATATATATATATATATATGTATATATATATATATATATATATATATATATAATAACATTGAAAATGTAAGCCATTAACAATGCAAGATTACATTTTTTTTTACATTTTACTATCTACATCAGTGGCATTAGCAATATTACTATTTTACTATTATTGTTAATAATAATATTAACAATAATAGTAAAATGGTAATATTGATATTGCCATTGTTACCGTTACCTGACTTTGTCATTATGTGGTTTAGTAACAATGTTTATAGCCCCATTAATATTATTGCCATTATCTATACGTATATTATAATTATTATTATTATTATTATTATTATTATTATTATTATTATTATTATTATTATTATTATTATTATTATTATTATTATTATTATTATTACTATTATTATTACTATAATTATTACTATTATTATTACTATTATTATCATTATTTTATTCTAATTATTATCACTACTACAACTATTTGCATTGTTTTATGATTATTTATACATTATTTATTATTTTAAGATCCTTATGACTATTGTTAAGATTATTGGGGTTACTATTGCTATTATTGGTGTTAGTATAACTATTATACCACCATTTTAACTTGATCAGCATTATTGCAACCACTGATTTATATTACCATATTTACAACCATATTTATAACCATTATATTGCTACCAACTTCTATATTTTATCATTAATCTTATTATTTTTATTATTTTGTATTCTTCTTCTTCTTCTTCTTCTTCTTCTTCTTATTATTATTATTATTATTATTATTATTATTATTGTTATTATTATTATTATTACCTTCTAGTATTTCCAATATTTCTGAATTATTCTATATTTTGTTCCCGACCATTACTTTTTTATTACTTCTTTATTATTTCTGACCGCTATTATTTTTGTTGTTGTCGTTATTATTATTATTATTATTACTATTATTATTATTATCATTATTTACTCACTAGGAGTTATCACACTGGTCATCGTCAGTGATCGCCCACTTCCAACAACCTGTGGTATTCCCTGGTGTCTGAGTGACAACAAGCCTCCTCAGACTTCTAGTATGCTCCACCTCTTTTCGTTCATCATCGCTGATGACCTTGCGGTATCGCAACAGCCACCTACCACCGATTCCCCGCTGATTAGGGTCATTGGTCCCCCCTGGTGCCCGAGTGGCAACAAGCCTCCCCAAGGTTCCAGAGCTGTCCGCGCTCTTCATGTGGAGGTCTGGTTTGCGCTTATATATATATATATATAATCAAGTGTGTTTGTAAAAGCTAGAAGAGGTTCTTCCCTTATAGCGATTACATTTGAAATAGCATTTTCGTTGTTTAAGGTGCGTATTGAATGGATTCATCTTACGAGTATCCGTTGTTGTTATCTTTCCTTCCTCTTCGCTTTATTCACGATCGATCTGCGTGAAGGAACGAATCCATTGTATATGTTGTTCTTGCACGGGATTTATATTCATAACAACTTTCGACCACAACTCGATGCTTCATCAAAACTTCCTTTCGACCTTAAATTAACTTTCTATAATATCGGCTTCATATCCGATCAACCGCTTTATACATGTTTGCTTAGTGTCACATTAATTAGTTGAACTCTGACCTGCTATTCAACCCCTTTTCTAATAGCAATTCATTGCTTCTGTTTACATTCAAATCTGCATTCCAATGGTAGTATAATCGTAGTTGTTCAGGGTTAACGCCTCTCACACCTGACATCAGTATGACAATCATAAATAATTAATCAGACTCATGTGAATACTTAACTTCAGTGTAATTGTTATCCGATTCATCAGAACTGTACGTGAGGTTGCTTAAAGATGTGTTGCATTTGATGAGAAATTGAAATGGACACAAAAGGCTGATATTGCAATTGAACTATGTTTAGCTTATTTACTTGGTTTGATGAAATTCCATGTTGTCCACGCATATTGTTGTAACAGCTGTGCTGGTGCGTCAGGCATTAGTTTATCCCTTGTTGACAAGATCAAAAAAATAGTCTCTAACCAAATAAGTCCCACGTATTCTACCTAGCTAAAAACACTGTCCCATGGCCGCAATGTTTCATTGTTGTGCTTGTTTTACAAGTACTTTCACTGAATATGTTCTACTATTATATCTTATTTCTCCAAACCTCTTGTTTCTCCTTGTTTTCCCAATTCTGTTAACATTCAGACATTTAAAAGGAATGTAAACAAGCAATTCACTGCACAACTCCCCACTTAGAATCCCACTATTTTGTTGCCTCTGATTCACAATAGGCAGTTACGTCTCAGTAGCAGTCCCACTTGGTTAAGCGGAATTGAAGTAAGAAAACACAAACAAAATCTAGAAGAATAACTGTCCCCGAAAAAATTGATTTCATGGACAGAACATATTTGCACCACTTTGATATTCATTTAAAACATAAAAATTGTATAAATACACTAAAACTTGTGTCTTTATTCTAATTTGATGATTTTGATTCGGGAAAATGTCTAAACTTAATACCTTACGCTTAAGAGGTGTTAATAAGAAATTCAAATTCAGGGAATTTGTTTCCAATGAATATGGATGAAATTTAATGCAAATCTGAAAAAAAATATTGAATTTCCAAAGTGGAGTCTGTGTCAATATTATTCCCCTTAAAACCTATTTAAAATAATCCAAAGAAACTAGAATTTAGAGCATATATATATATATATATATATATATATATATATATATAAATATATATATATATATGTATATATATATATATATTAGGTGCTATCTAATACCTACTATTAAGATTTCACATGAATTAGAGGTATTTGAATGATCACGAAAGGCTTCCATCCCTGTGTGCTCCCTTTTAATACAACTAAAGTAAACTAAATCCTGTACAACGAAATATGTTACTAAACTTCATATACATTCATCACCTGAATAAAAAAAACACCAAAAAAGAATGTGTCCATGTTAATCAACGTGTTGCCTGTATTCGAAAATTAGTAATAGTCTGTTTATTAGCTTAAAAAAGCACCCTGTGCATTAAAATACACGGACACACACAACCCCTCCACACACACACACACACCCACACACACACACATATATATATATATATATATATATATATATATATATATATATATATATATATATATATATATGTGTGAATGTATGTGTATAAGTGTATAGATATATAGGGAAGCCCTGTGGGCTAGTGGTTATACCACTTCTCTTAGTGCTAGACGACCCGTGTTCATTCCCACTTACGGTAAGCTAATTTTCGGGTCTGAAAACTCCCTCTGTCCACCAGTAAATGGGTACCTGACTAAAACTCAGGGATTGGCTCCGCCTTCCATATGCTGTATCCTAGACACAAATCACCGCCGCCATGGACAGTGTGCGACGTCGACAACGACACTCGTGCGCTTCCAGGCTATGTGACCTTTACCTTCTTTATATATATATATATATATATATATATATATATATATATATATATTATCCATAATGCAGTTTGTGAAGAATAAATACAGTGCTCAATTACGTTTGTCATAGCTAGTATTTGTATTATTGCTAATGCTATACAGTTACACTTTTATTTTACATTGGCATCCAGGGTTCTAGAAGGTATATGAAATTCTATCCATTTTGGTTAGGAAGAACGATACAGCTTCACCATCATTTTGCAAGTTTAATAGCAAATTATACGTACGTACAGTAAAACGTACCAAACACTCAAGTGAAATTAATACCAATGTTGTACCAGGCTGAAAAGAAGGACACACCGACGATGAAACAGACAACCAAGATAGCACTAAAAGTATGACGATTTCCAGAGAAAACCACAGGTCTTTATCAACGAGAAATTACGGTTATAATAGGAGATAACAGACAGAACGGAACATCTAAAGAGACTGGCTAGACTTTACGTAAATACACCGTTTTTACAGCAATGCATCACCGGTAACTCTGTGTGTGAGATCACTTATCGAGTAAGTTATACTATTACTACTAATACTACTACACCCCCTATAATTACAACTATACCTACTACAAGTAATAATACTTCATAATGAAACTGATGAAAATATGAATGGAAACACCTACATAGATAATTTATAAGACTGCCCAAAGAAAATACGCACTAAAACACATAGACGTGTCAATGAGAAAAAACTAGAACATAGAAAATTTAGAATAATTAATCAACATAGCGACGCCCTATAACATCTTCTGACCGTATGGATTTAACCAATTTTGTTCTACCTAGGATATCTTATCGGTAATCTCTGAACGCATATACCATACACTTGATACTTGATATTACAGGTAAAGCTATGGCGGTACCGATTGATATATCAAACGGCACGTTCGCTTTTACCGCACGAATATATAATAAAATAATATCCTCCTTAGATAAAAGATTCACGTTGTTCTCGATATGCATCCAACCATCATCACATGAATGCAAATGTGTCACACAAGTCGATAATTATACCTTTCCATGATGAAATCGTGCCAGAGATGTGTATATTTTATGATGCTCCCACGCTCTTTTTTTCGAAATATGGGCAAGTTGAACACACTTATAGGAATGTATCTTTGGAAAATAATCTCGAAGAATCGAACCAAAATAAATGGTCATATTCAATGCGACTTAGTCAAAGGTCCTTACTATTTACTATTATTAGAAACCTTTCAAATCCCCGATTGCCATTGAGATTTGTATATTTTCTGATGATCTCACGCTCTATTTTCGAATTTTGGGCAAGTGGACCCCAACTATAGGAAAATAGCTGAATCTTTGGAAAATAATATCCATTCTGTAGAAGAATCGGACCAAATTGAATGGTCATATTCAATGCGACATAGCAACGTCCTTTCTATTTACTATCATTAGAAACCTTTCCAATCACCGATTAGCGCACTTAAGAGAGTCCAACATTTTAACCCTCAGGGCTTACATTCACAGGGAGAATGGCTACATTGGTGTTACAACCACTACCTTATCCCGCTGCCTCGTCATTCATCGTGTAAAATCTAGCTAACTAAAC
>OY744515.1:269863111-269935611 GCA_963556195.1 Sepiola atlantica | reverse complement strand
TTCATGTATAGTTATATAGAGAAATAAAGATAGAGAGATATATACGTAAATAATAAGATCGATATGATACGTTTGAATACAACACGCAATAACTCCAATTGCTTTAAATTGGGATAAAAACTATAAAAATATAAATATTTGAATCTTACAACTTCAATGTAGCATCTTTTCCATTAATACAAAAATAGCATGGTCATATCACATTATCTAAACATGATTTCGTTGTGTTATCAAGTTGTTGACGTTTATCGCGTTCTGTACTGGATTTCGTCATTGTATGATAAATCACCGTATCATTTTGTAGAAAATTAGCAACTGATAGTACACAATGAATTGGTTCACGTTCGAAATATAAAAATAAAATCATTAACATTATATGTGGACATAATTCTAATATTTACGAACATTTTTATCAAAAGATAGACTACTTTCATAGACTAGTGCAGATCATATTTTTCACGTGACTTTTTATTGCGTTATTTATCTTGTTTTCTTTAAACAGTGTTATTACTCATTTGTGTATGTAAATAAACTCATTCATGTGAGTAATTTTTAAAAATTAAGTTGTAAAAATTACGATCATAAAATGCACTAATTTATGTAGTTGTCTGTGTTCTTTTACAGTTACTATTTTTGTATACGTGAGTCAGCATATGTTATCTGATATTAACGTTCGTTTATTTACCCATCAATTAGAGAAATAGACCATTTCCCGAAGCGTTTGACAATTCCTTTGCTAGCTTATCGAGATACTTTAAAATTAGATAATACATCGGATCCTAGAGTTTTTTTTAAATATATTTTGCTACAAACATTAGTTTATAATCATATCATATTTTTCTAATTTCTTCATTTTTATATCATGATCCTATGTTTGTAAAATGTAATTTGGAGGTCTGTCTTATTAGTGTGGGTCAAAAGTCGGAATTGCTTACGTTTATTTGGCCGATCAATCACCGAGATAGTTAATAAATCACAATATTAATTTGAGTATCTAGTAACATTTTAAAATAGAATTGTATTTTTCATAATAGGTTGTAAAACTTGTGTGAACACAACACATTTCACATGCTATGACATGAAATGATTTACTATTTTATTTTACTCTCTGTTGACAAATTATTCAATAACATTCTTTGAACCTGATATATAATTATATAAGTGTTGACACGTTGAAATAAAATCTAGAGAAGGAAGAAGAAAAACTCATTGTAGTATGATGTTTAAAAAAAAATTACGACTGATTAATCCAAGCTAACGTGATAAAAGACAATGCAGATTCGTAAGATATTAATTAATCGGGCGAATATGACGGAAACGCAAACAACTCTGTACACAGAAGTTGGATATATTAGAAAGATCCAATAGAAATATGTTTAGTTCAATAATAAATGGAACGCACTTATTCGGATGTAATTTTGAGAATTAAAGCCATTTTAAAATACTTCTATTCTTTCTACTGGTCTTACTTTATTTTGAACATTTTCCACGCTGCCTTCACGGAACCCCTTTTTCCATTGTTAAATCTTCATTCACTTGGCACCTTATCCACGGAATTAACCAACTGGACATACTCCATATTTTCACACGCACACTCTTACTCTCCATTACTTTATATTTTTTTTAACTTTGGAATGTTGGCTTTTCCACTGCCAACTGATAAATCTATGTAATTCCTCTGATGATAATATTTTAATTTTCGAAAAGCGTTGGCTTAAAGAAAGAAAAATAAACATGTTTCTTATCGAGTACACCTTGCATTGAACAAGTGAAGTTGAAATAGGTGTGTCATTCGTACATCTTTATCCCTCTTCATTCATTTACATATATAATATATATATATATATATATATATATATATGGAGATAAAAGTAAATAAAATAACTAAATTGAAAAAAAAATAAATTAGGAGTACGTGTCAATTATGTTTAGAGAAAACTATTAAATTATACATCATCGTACTTGACTAATACTGACTCAAACTTCAGAAAAGGCCACCGGATGTCATCAAGGTGAATACCCTGTTAGACCTTTGCACTTGTAGATAGAACAATATTTTGCTAAATTCGAAAAAGAATATCTCTAAAACTACATTCATCCTTTCTGTAATTTATATCCTCATAAGATTCAAATATATTTTCTTGATGTTTAAACTTTTAAATTGTAATTTACACACATATTCGTACTATATTTATGTTGTCTTACTGACTTTTTAAAATAGAGCAATATTATAATGATTATCAAAAAAAAAATTATAAAACAGATCAGAGAAAATTAGAATAGGAACACATGGGTATGGAAAAGAAAAAGATACTTGAGTTTAGAAGCGAAATAGCTAATGAATCCTATACAAAACAACGCGATCAGAACAAACATGGTGAAATAGACAAAGAGGCAACTATAACCTATGCCGTGTACCAAGATAGAGCGTTCTTCATAATATTTCATCGGCTTAGTGTCAGGGTGTTTCAATATTGTCCAGCTCTACGACAGATCCATACATTTATTTTGTGTTGCTGTCCCTTCAGCTACACACTGTGCCCAGCTGTGATGGTGAAATCAATCATTTAGAAGGATTTTACTATTTAAATCAGGGCTTTTATCCATTAGTTAGTTTGTTTAGAAATAAAATCGTCCCATGAGAATATATGTGTTTTGTTTTCAAACGCTAGCTCCTGTTTGTATCATGTGTATTTGTGTTCAGAATATAGTTATTTGAACCGTTCAACCCTACTTATATATATATTGTATATGTCTGTGTGTATCTGCTTGCTGCATTCACTTATGATATAGTTACCGTGTTGTCTTATCTTATGAGTATGCATTTGCTATTTTCCTAGGTATCGCCCATATCAATCGATTGTTCTGACTGCGTTGTAAGTATTCATTGCATTTCGCTTTTCGTGGCCATGTCTATATTTTCTGATGTGCATTTGTTTAAAACGCCAACTAAATAATACTGTGGTATTTGCTTCTTTGTCTAATTTTCCATTTTAGCCTTTGTATCTGGTTTCACGTTTCATTTTATAATTAAAATTGGCGATATTTTAGCAGTTGTAACTAGTCACTATTTGTGTTGGGCAATCTATTTCTCTAGTTCTTTATATAATATTATTATTCGCTTGTGCTTTATTTTGTCGTGCTTATTGCTTTAGTTCTATATGTTGTTTCATGTATTTTCGTTGTCTCATTATTATTATTATTATTATGTTAATTATTATTATTACCATTAGTAGTAGTAGTAGTAGTAGTAGTAGTAGTAGTAGTAGTAGTATAGAGGTGTTGCTGCTTTTTTAAAAGCCTCTCATTATTCTATTCTATTATTATGTAATTTTATTTGGGTTCCCAAATATAAATACAATTACGCCTGCTTGATCATGAGGGAATTCCGTTTTTACCGTTTTAATTTAAAATGTGATATATATATATATATATATATATATATATATATATATATATATATATATATATATATATATATATATATATATATATATATTGGCAATGAGAAAAAAAACTCAAACTAGAAAATATTCCTTTCTCAAACTATACCCACGTAAGAATATGTACATAAACTTCTACCCACATCTCGTCACACAGTAAGCATATATGTGTGTCGCATACACATTAAACTTCACGGGCGCATGCTTTGTTGTCTCTTAAAATGTGGCTGTTTCAAAATGTAGTTTTCACCATCACGACTCGTTTCTTTATCTCTCAGTTAAATGTTTTACATGCGAATGTAATAGTTTGCTTCTTTGGTTCTTGAGAGAGAAAACAGTAGACAGTCGGATTTTGATTATTTTTAACACTTTTTTTTCATTGTAGTGCATCTAATGTTGTTTACTTTAGAAACAATGGTATTTAGTAGCAGAGTTATTAATTGGTGTTATTTGTTGTTGTTACAAATATTCGGGAGTCTTACCGTACATATAACAATTAAGTTCGCAAAACAGTTCTCGATCTATTTTTCTATTCGTATGAACCATTTTTTCTTAAACTTACGTCATCCTCAATAGTTTTGCCATCCACCTGCTTAAATAAATCACGTCATGTTTATTTCATACGTATATATTTTTATTTGAATGTGGCATGCAGATACATTCTTCATGAACAGAAAAATTCCGAGAGTCAGTAAAAAGACGTGTTGCTACTCATCGGTATGGATGGACGAAATGTAAGCTCATACTTTAATCTGTTAGGCTCTAATTTCAATATGTATGTATGCTTGTTCTGATCCGTAGTGTACTTTAGGGCCACAGCATTTTCATAAATATTCGATCTTGTGATTAATGCAGTTCTACTGAACCGTAACAGTTGCCACGAAAGTATTATTTAAATAAACCGAGTTAGGTGAACTCATTTCCTCGTGTTGTTGCCTGTTCGCATTGTAGCAACTTGTTTATAGTAATCGTTTGAATGGAATTATCTGGACATTTCACGTAGTGATTGGTTCAAGGTTTTCTTTTGTTTATTTTTTTTCGTTTTCTTTAGTAGACGGGAACCGAAGATGGGAAAAAAGTATCATCCTCGACTTATAATAAAGACCAACATAGTTTATATGTAACTCCGTCCAGTCACCTAAAAGTATGACCGACGAACACGAGAAAAGAATAAAATAAATCAATTTTCATAATGAGACGCTTCATTTATTTTAATTTCATTTCATACTTAATACACATTTTTCCATTTTCGTTCATTTTACAGTTTTAGATGTTTTTAAATTTCATATTTAAAAACCTTTTCTGAAAAGTTGTTCAACTGACGCTTCTGTCTTTTATTACGGTGCCATTTCCTATATCTATCTGCCCCTTAAACCTCCGAATAAGCTAAGCAGAATATTGGAGAAAGCAAAGTAAACTGTTGGTCTTGTATTTCTTTTTTAAATTCAGGTAGTTCCAATAACTCGCGTTTCATTCTCAAAAAGTGGTAGTTTAGTCGATAATTATTCTTGTAAAATAAACAGTAAACATTAAAAAGTTTAACACAAGTTAGTACACGACTACGTCTGAAATGAACCCCAAAAAATCCTTAACTCCAAATAAAAATCAATGATAGTTGTTTAATTATCTTTAGATCAACAGAATTGATAATAATTATTTATTAACAGAAAATTGTAATTACTGACATTATTTTATGAGTTTATATTCATATAGTGCGAAGTCTAGCGGAGCATATTCTTCCGTTAAGTTTGACGAAGGCTGTACACTAGTAAAAGCTTATATCCATTATATAAATGCAGATTTATTCCTTTAGTAGTCACAAATATTAATCGTTTAGATTGAATATTGTGCGAAGTAAAATTCAAGTAAATACTTGAACGTTGATATATTAGGGTAATTTTCCGCCAATATATCCGCTGCGTTCATAAAATAATACTTGTTCAATGATATCTATAATGTTTCCTTTGTTTCTGCTATATCTATTATAGCCTTTACGATTTCAACAATAAAATAGAACTTTTATGAATTATTCCGCTAATCTATATACTACTAAAACTCTATTGTCTTGTATGTTTGCAATCAGCTTTCAGCTTTCCGGTTTTCAACATCCGGTTGCGCATGCGTAAATAGCATCGTCTTTCAATCTGTTAATCCAATTCCGTTGAACTCTTATTATTAACGAACGCATGAAATTTTTCATTCTGGAAATGTTTATATCGCTTTAAATATAAAACAATTACATTTAATTTCATCAAATAGTTTTTTTGTTTTCTCCACGGCTAAAAACATTCAACGGCAGGACTTTGTAAAGTCTGTCGCAGTTTCAAAAAAGCTCCACCCTTTTAAAAAACAAAAACAAACAAACAAAACAACAACAATCATTATTAATATCAATAGCGGCGGTGAACGAAACCACCTCCCACTTTTCCTCTCACAGATTTCACCACTCCTACTCCCTCTGTTTTCGTTACGTACGCGAGACAGCCGGTTGTACCCCCTTCCTTTCTCACCTGTTCAGTGCATATTTACCTATAAGTATGGCCATGGCCAACCACTTATAATTCAGTAACTATAATTTAAACAAAAAACAATTATAATAAACAGAACGACGCATAGAAATCTATCTATATTCTTTTTTCAACAATTACATTTAATTTCATCAAATAGTTTTTTTGTTTTCTCCACAAGTGTCACGCACATACATGAATTCCATAGCTAATATAACAAACTGACCCAACGGGTCACGGGTGGTCTAGTTCTTTATATATTTCTAATATGTGTCTGTTGAGGCGACACATGATGATCTTTTAATTTACTAGATATCATTTGTTGTGCAATTAACTACCTCACAATCAGCATTAGTAGCAGTGTAGTAATCGCATGTATCTACATTAGTTCATTCATTAAAACAATTTATTTCTATAATATTGCCAGTATTAATATATGTTATACATATAACAAAAATAGTGGATACTTTGTATATTATAAATATAAACAGTCCCGCATCGTCAAGGTTCTTCTCTCTCTTACTATATATTAATAAAGTTAAGTGTATATGGTTACATGTGTGTATGCTCAGAATCCACTCCTAAATTAATCAATCGTTCATTGTGAATTTTATTTCCATAAGTGATATACGTAAAAGATGTATGTGGGGGTGATATTTAGTTTAATTTAGTTTCATGTGCAGGTGAAAAAAGTGGAAAGCTTTCGTGAAAATTCAAGTAAGTCCGTTTTGGACGAAATTTTAACTCTTGGGTTTTCGACATAACTTAAGAAATATTCCCCACATTTTAGTAACTTTGAAGTATTTTAAAGGGTTATTTGGTGGAGGCAAATATTAGCACAATATTTGAAAATGCAAAAAATATTACATCTGCATATAATGTGTTCCATGCTGTGACTTTGAAAGGTACATAATAAATAAGACAACGCGGCGGAATATTTGCGTGTGTGTATTTACAGAAGTACAGAATAGTATATTACAGCAGGACTATTTCGAGATTGCTTCTGAGACTTCGCCGTCACCTCTTATATACATAGTGTATAAAAGAGTCCCTATAGTAAAGCAATAACGTAGATAAACATCTCACCATAACACCTCCTTTTTAATGTTGCTATGTATGCCGTTAATAATATGTTGTTACTGTTTCTGACAATTAAGTTTGTGATCTTTCGTGCGTTTTTTATCTTCTTTGTTGCGAACCTGTTTACGGGATCGGTATGTCAGATGTGTCGAACACGATATACATTAGTCATCGTGAGTATTATTCTCAGATATCGTTTCCTTAACTATTTCACGTGTCTTTCGTGGGTAAGTTGGAACCTTTTAGCATGGAAATAATGTGTCCAATTCGCTTATCCACTAGCGTTCCCTCATGCTATTTTTTAACGTCTCTGTTTCGTAGGTGTATCCGATAATCTATACTACACTGTTTTAATCTTCTTCGCGAACATTAGTTCTGCTGGCGTCGTGGATGATGGACCATTTTGTTTGGGGTGATACTATATACTTGCAAACATTATTGAATGGCTTTTCCGGTAGGTCTAACCATCGCTTTCTTAAGCGTTCTTTCGAATGTATACAGGAACCGTTCCGTCTGACCCTTTCTTCTCGCATGGTACGGCAAGATCGTGACATGCTCCACTACAAACGTTATATAGAATAATAATATCTAGACGTAAGTTGAGTTCCGTTGTTTGATACAATGTAGTCAATAACCCGGAACCGTTAGAAAAAAATCATGTTTAATACTAATGTTTACTTCCGTGGTTGCCCTCTTGCATGTATATATGTACGGCCACTTTGAATTACTGTTCACCCTCTTTAGGTAATATACATCATCCAGTCGACAAGAAACATCTATGTGAATCCTAGACAACAGTTATAAATTGTATAAGAGGTGTATTCGCTGCTATAACACAACCGTTACATAGTTTCACCGAATTTTAAATGTCTTTGTCAATGTGTCTTTAATGCACATAATTTCTCATGAGACTTTTCATACTCAAAATGTTCGTGTGACCTATATTTTAGTATTCTTTTCTATAATTATGAAGGGCTAACCAATGATCGCGTGTACATAACTACTAAACCACAAGTTGACTATACTTCCGACATTTTTCAGTGTGTAATTTTTCATGTTGTTTTAATCGTCGTCTAGCGTCATTTCTTTTATGGCTGAGCAAGGTGTCCATTACTTGTTAAAAATTGGCTGGATTTGAATGTGTACACCCCCTTTATGTAGCTTTACACACTCTTCGTCTACATGAATTTATTGATAAGCATCACTTAATCAAATATGAAAACAATTCCCTCCGTGCGAATATCTCTACTTAAATAGGAAGAGAGTAGTGCTTATGAGTGAGTGCATGGCTTAACTCTGTGGCGAAATCTGCACACACACTGCTCTATTTTCTGTTTTTATGTACATTGTAGGGGAAGACCACTCGCTGTATTCTACTTTTAACAATACTACCATTTTTAGTCGATGTATTTCCTCGTAAATTTGATTTAATGACGCGAATTGAACATGAATTATTGTTTAAAACTGGTTGAATATTTTGTTTTATGCAACAAAGCAGTTTGTTGTTACATCTTCCAAGTCTACCAGAAAAAACACTTCTAAAAATGTTTCTTTTAATCGTGTCTGCAGTGTCCATGCTTCGACATTTAAAGTTCAAATATTTTGACAGAAAGTGTTCATGGCATATTTTATAATTGAAATGAACTTTCAGTGTAGAATATAACAAAAATGTTTGTTTTCCAATCATCTCTTTAGGTCATATGAAATGAAGTGGTTAAAGTAACCTCTCAATAGTGCGAGACACAATCTCTGGAGTATGATTCCAATACTTTAAGCAGTTCGTGTGTTGGTTGTTTTCTATGTGTATATGTGCGTGCCTGTTTGTATATATTCACCCATACATATAGCAGGTATCCAAAGTGTGTTCAAAATACACATTAAAGTGACTGATCGTAAGTTCTACATAAGCAAATTTCATTTAAATGTTGTCTGTGTGGGATTCTGGGTAAATCTATTTAGTCATCTTGGATTTAGGAAAAATCTTGCTGGTCATCGCAGAAATATTCCTGAGTCTGTTCTTATATCGAATTCCGATATTTATATAAAGATGAATTGAGGAATTATTCTGTGATGATCAAATGGATTCCCCCAAGTTGATGAAATCCAGGTATTATCAATAGACACAGTGATGTATAATATTTAAATAAATATATATATATATATATATATATATATATATATATATATATATATATATATATATATATATATGTTGATTAAAGTAAACATAGTTTGAATATTCGACAATTGTTTCAGCACCTGTTCGGCCCCTCCTCAGGGATATACTGTAGGTTTTGAAACAATTGTCGGATACTCAAACTATGTTTATTTTAATATAAAAAAGCTCATATATATAAATTGAGGACTTTTGAAAAGTATTGTTTTTTTTCATTTTTTTATTTGAACTTAATTCAATTAAATATTTATTCAATTAAATTATTAAAAGTTCTCGTGTGATAGATCACTTTAAGTTAAGCTGACAACAATCCGTAATTTTCTGCGTAATACATAACTCTGGGTCCCGCCTATTGAGTTATCTCGACTGCTTGCTAGATAGACGTCGTGTTCGCTATTAAGATCTGTATTTACTTTTAATGTCTACACTATGTATGGTGTAGGATTGGTACGCGCCTCGGCTCCTAAGTCAACCATGACTTTCGTATGATATTCTCCCATACCAACGATTACAGGTTTGGCATGAAACACACGCGTATGTGGGTTCATTTTGAAAATAATATACATATATATATAATATATATAGTAAGCAATGAAAATATATATGGCAATCAAGCTACACCGAGGCTCCCGCGTTTCATCCCCGGGGGGAATCGTCGTTTAGCCTGACGATTCCACCCGGGGATGAAACACGGGAGCCTCTGTATAGCTTGATTGCCATATATATTTTCATTGCTTACTACCTAGCTCTACTTACGTATCGAGCACTGTTGAAGTAAATACTGAAAACTGATACATAAAAAAGTATATCTCCTTATAATATTTTATGTGGATTCATGAAGTACTATACTATATATATATATATATATATATATATATATATATATATATATATATAAATATATATATAAATATATTTCTTCCTCAAAGGATCCACAAAAAATTCAACGGATTACTACGGATTCAAGAATAAAGGTAACGGCCCCCGGGTCGAACAACTTGATAATTTTGAAGATGACTTATATAACATGATAAAAAATATAACTTTCTATAAGAAAAAAACCCATTTCCAGAAAAAAACTGGATAACATGGTTAATGAAATTAATAACTCCAAACTTGTGCTAGTAAAAGCAGACAAAACTCATAACTTTTACAAACTTACTAAAACGAAATACCAGAATTTAATTACACAAAATATCACAAAAAATTATAAAAAATCTGATCTTTACCTAATCGATAAAATCAACTCAGATAGTAAAACTATAACTGATAAACTCAAGATTAGCGATAGAGTAGATAAACTAAAAACAAAAGAAGCATATATACTATTAAAAGATCACAAAACTAATTTCCACACTAAACCTCAAACCAGGCTTATTAATCCTATCCGACAAGAGATAGGCAAAATCAGTAAAAACATCTTAGAAAAAATAAATAAGCAAATTAAAAACACCTACAACTTAAACCAGTGGATCAATACCGCAGAAACCATAAGCTGGTTCAATAGAATTAGAAATAAAGATAAATGCTCTTTCATACAATTCGATATAGTTAATTACTACCCCTCAATAACCAGAGCACTCTTCGAAAATGTCATAGAATTCGCCACTCTCCTCTCTAATATCTCGGAAGACGAAATAAACATAATCAAAAAATGTCGAACCACAGTACTAATAAATAACAAAGAACAATGGACAAAGAAAGACCATTTCTCTTCATTCGATGTATCTATGGGCTCTCTTGACTCTGCCGAGGTAACAGACTTGGTTGGCCTGTACTTACTATACAACCTAACAAAAGATCTTGAAGTCGATTCAATCGGCCTCTACAGAGATGATGGCCTAATGTACGTTAAAAACACAAACGGACAAAAATGTGAACAAACCAAAAAAATAATATCCAAAGAAATGAAACGAATAGGCCTAAAGGCTGAAATAACATCAAATGTTAAACAGGTCAATTTCCTCGATATTACCTTCAACCTCAATAGAGATACTTATGAGCCCTATGCTAAAGATAATTCCTACCCCCTTTATGTCAACCCACTATCTAACCACCCTAGATCTGTAAGTAAACACATCCCAGAATCAATTAGTAGAAGGATTAGCAACAACTCCTCCAATATAGATATCTTCAATAAACATAAGAACTTTTATAATAAAGCACTAAAGGAGAGTGGATACAGAAATACCAAAATAGAGTATATTCCAACTACACAAAATAACCCTAATAGGAACAAAAATAGAAATAGGAAAATTATCTTGTATACACCTCCATTTAACAACTCAACTAAAACCAAAATAGGGAATAAATTCCTGAACTTAATAAACACTCATTTCCCCAATAACAGCATACTCCATAAAATGTTCAATAAGAATACACTAAAACGCAGCTATTGTTGTGGTGACAACTTAGAAAAAATCATAAAAAAGCACAACATGAAAATACTAAACACCCCAGTAACCTCAAATTCTAAAAGAACATGCAACTGTAATAACAAATCAAACTGCCCCCTAAATCAAAAGTGCCTATCAACCCAAGTGGTCTATGAGGCATCTATCTCCTCAACTGAAAACCCATCCCAGACTAACTATTATATTGGTCTGGCAGGCAACAACTTCAAGGAAAGATTCTACAACCATAAACTCTCCTTCAACAACCCAGACCATCCTGGCCAAACCGGACTTTCACTACACTACCACAAAATAAAAACCAAAAAGGAAACTCCCATAATAAAGTGAAACATCTTGAAAAAATCCAGCACCTGCAAATAAATAAACTCTCCATGTAGATTATGCTTAAATGAAAAACTGGAAATTATCCGCTTTAAGGACAAAAACAAACTCTTAAATAGAAAACAAGAGACATCTATCAACTGTAAACATAGTAGACTCTACTTCCTTAGCAACCCACATACCCCACCTTAACCCCACACCAACCCTACTTAACTTCAAAATAAAATTAACAGTTTTTTTGTTTTTTTACAAAAATGAATGATAACATTAAACCCCCACTATACACTACCCCAAAACACACTATAACCCCCTACCCACCCACCCAAATTTACAACCCAATCCCACCCCAACAAGTCATGATGAATCTATAAATATATAACCACCCCTCTAAACTACCAATAATATCAAATCTCTACGTACTACCTATAATGAATAGCCTCAATAACCTCTCAGCCATACTACCAATTCTAACATAAACCCATAACTGAGACAGCTATCAACACTGATATCACTTAGACTAATCTAATCTCAATTACTTAACCCCTCGATCACTACTTTGAACACTTAATTATTAACTGGTACTTAGTCCTAGTCATTGGTAGTGGAATTAAAAAAGCCTACCATCACTTGTCGACTTATTTCGCCCAATGACTTCACAAGTAGCAAGATGGTAATGATGGTGATATTTATCAGTATTACTATTATTACTATTATTAGTATTATTATTATTATTATTATTATTATTATTATTATTATTATTATTACTATTTTTTAATACTATTATTATTATTATTATTATTATTATTATTATTATTATTATTATTATTATTATTGTTATTATCATTAATATTCTTACAAACTTGTTATTTCTATTTCTATTTTTATTCTAATTATATTTATATTTATTTTTATTTTTATTTTTATTAAGGCTTTTATATGAGGCTGTTATCACTGCGACTATCGTAGGTATGATTGGCAGGCGTTACCATTGTCATAATCGATTTTGTTAATGATAATACGGGTAACACCAGAAAACTTCTCTTATAAAATAATTCCACTAGTATTGATCTCGGTATAATATAATCACAATTTAAAAAAATATAATCACAACAAAATTCACTACAAATAATAAACAAAACATTAAAATAAAATAAATAAAATGCAAAAGTAGCAATTAATACCCTAAATTAAAATTATCAAACATTTTTATCCACATAATAATTACTTATTAGAATTAAAATAAAATAAGAATGACGGTTGTAATCATAATTTTATTCTCATTTTAAATTTAACTCACTCTGGCCGTCGCCCCATCCCCCTCCTCCCACCCCGGCCGAGATTGAGATCGTCACAGCACTGACACGTGAAAAACCTCCCACGTAATAATTTGAAACACGACTTGTTGGGGTCCTCCCCCTCTCCCCTCTCATGTCCCATGTCGCCGTTATAGACAAAGCCCCAACTCTATCCCCCTCCCCCTCCAATGTATTTTCAATTTTCAATCTCCCGTTAGAGTGAAGTCGAAATTTTATGCCATTTAGATTCCTTTCGCCGGCCCGATGAGTTGGTCGCTATTCGCACCAATGAAACAAAACTTGTTTTGTCGCAACTAATGGAATAAAATCAAAAAATATATATTTTGCTCTGAATTTTCATTGAGCACTCTCATAAACCCGGTTTCAACTTCCTTCGGATTCATACCCCCTGGATATTTGTAACAAGTTAATTATAAATATATATATATATATACATATATATATATATATATAATGGCTGCGTGATAATCGGTCTCTGTTTTAATGCGCGTGCATCCGCTAGTTAAACTTGTCAAACTTTGTCTAAGCGACCTTCAAGAACCAGTCGTTTAAAATGCAAGAAACACAAGTAATTTCGTGACAGACATGGGCAGTAATTTCTTAGACATTTTAAATTAGTTTGGTAGTATGTTTATCGAACAACAAAATAAAGCAAACAAAATTAATCAAAAAAATTGAAAGAACAAATATATTTATTTCTGTTTTATAAAACACATTTTTTGTCTTTTATTGTAAGTTGGACATGTAAAATTTGAAGTGGCATAGTTAATTAACAATATAACAAGATTAGCTCAAATCTATTCAGGATCGACGGAGAAACATGGAGTAATTTCGTGTTATTTTTTAAATCAAATTTTATTTATTTTTAGCGTGTGCTTTTTGTAAGAAAACCACTTGTTGTTGATATTTTTATATTAATTAAAGGTTTTTTGAACACATTGAAATCTGCAAATTAGAAATGTTCACCATTCTATATACAACATTTTGAAAAGGAATCTATGGATAATTCTGTACAAATACACTGGGCCCATAATAATGACAAACATATTATAATGCAATATTTGATACTAGTAGACTTTATACAAATAAAACACACGTACACGCACATTTATATATATATATATATATATATATATATATATATATATATATATATATATATATATACATATATATAGTCTAAAAAAGTTTTGAGTCATTTTAAACAAAGAAAAAAATGCAGTTCAAATTATATACATATACATGCACACGCACACACCCCACCCACCCTCACGCACACACAATTATATATATGTGATGGTGTTTTTCCTGTACTTTTGTTTTCTTCTTGTACTTCCATGTGACTGGTTTCAATTCGTAGTTTAGGCGGGTTGGTTTCTGTTGTGGGGTACAAATCACTCTTATTGAAGAACTAATGGACGCAACCATCTATAATAAATACCATGGTTGCAAAGACTCAACAGAGGGCATTCCGATCATGTGAGAGTCTTCATACCACGTGTGGTATCTGTCCCGATGGATACCACACCCTATAGACCGTTGTTGTCTTGGCCTTCGGGGCATGATTCCGCCGGTCTATGGGTCTGTCCTGTGCAGTTCTAGGAGGTCCACCCTCCCAGGCTTTGCCTCTCCTCTTTGGGGAGGAGTAAGTTTATAGCTTACCGTCTGAGGCGCCCCTACCGGGGAATGCCGACGGGGCTGCCCAGGCAATGTTTAATGGCTAGAGCGCTCAACTTTTCGGGCGCTGGCTTTTCAAATCCCACTTTCCAACCTTGTGTCACATACTCCTATAGTGGGTAGGCATTCCTATCATCTTTTACCGCATGGTAAGAATCCGGTCATCTCCTACCACATTTAGTGGCGTTACTGTATTGCTATGATATAAATACATTGTATATTTTAACCTGTCACAATGTGTGGTTGTTATCTTTGGGACCCCTAGCACGGGTCTACAACACTGGCGACGAAGAAATTAGTAAAGAACAAACGTGAGGATTTTGATGTTATACAAGTCACGCCACTGGCTACCAGGATTACTCAAGAAAGTTACGGGATCATTCGACAAAAAACTGAATAACGAAGATGCGGAAAAGGATTTACTTGACAACAAAAAACGTCAAACAACAAAAGACGGCGTCAAAAATGTATTATCTTGTTGTTGGAAAAAAAGCCACAAGAAGTCTAAACTACGAGTTAAAACAGAACTCATAAATGGCGTGGATTTACAACTGAAAAAACACGACTCAAAGTTTCAGTAAGTACAAAAAAAAAGCTGTTCGTTCTAAAAAGATTGTCTTAAAAAGGCATTAGCATTGAAAACAAAAATTACGAAAAGACAGCAAGTAAACGATAGTATATTTTATTTTGGCTAAAGCGAGTATTCGAAAAATTAAAAGTTACGTCGGATTTTTCCGATTAAAATACATTTTTCTCTGACTGACTGGCACGTTGAAAAAAACAACACTTTCGACAAGCAGGTACGGCATAACACTTTGTGTTAATGGGAAAATATGATATTCTGTTACGCACTTAAAGCAGAAATGATGGCCAATATTTAAATGCTATGAACTCGTTTTTTTTCACAAACAAAAAAAAACAATTCTTTGTAAAAGTAAAAAGTATACGTTCAACAAGGATTTGAACTAAATACTTACACGTTACGAAAAGAAAATTGAAGAAAAAAAAAGGTTAAACTTTTTTCTGTATAAACACAAACGCTGAATTATTTTCTTATGGAAAATTGCCACACAAGGAAAAAATAAATTAAAGAAATACTCGTCAATATAATCAGATACAAAAATTGTAAAAGTTTTTTTCGTAGAACTGGTACGATAGAAAAAGAATTGGTTTGTTTCTGAAAACGCATTTTTGTCATAACAAAAAAGAAATAGAGAATTTTTACAAAACAGATTTTGGAAATTATAAAACTTCAACAAAATCAACAATTAGAACTTGAAAATAGTTTCGAGAAGAACAATTGATAGTACAGAAACAAAATGACGTTTAATGAAATACTTCGAGGAAGACTGGGAAGAGAAAAAAAAAGAAATGATGAAATACGCCGCGGAAAGGAAAGAAGGAAATGAACGAACAAATATTGGAATTGAAAAAATTACATTTAGAGCATCAAAACCAATCAGATTAAAAAATTGATTTGTTAACGCAAGTTTTAATGAATAAGGACAACGGACAGGAAAACAGTACGGCTTTTTCGCAAAATGCGATCTGGTCAGCCATTGATACATTTCGCTATGCTCCTGAGAAAGACCTAACGTTTGAAGCATACTTCAAAAGATTTGAAGACTTATTCAAGATTGATTGTGGTTCATGGACGGATCAAAAGAAGGTTTGTTTATTACTACGGAAGTTGGGTGCATCCGAACATAAAAAATTCGTGGATTATGTTTTGGCAAGAAAAACCAACGGATTGTCGTTTGACGAGGCAGTCAAACTGTTAATGCGGTTTGGATTTTTCAATAGGCTATCTGGACGATATTCTCATACGTAGTCAAAATGTTGAACAACATAGAGATCATGTATTTCAAGTGTTTGACAGAATAATACGGCTTCACTTTGAAGGAGGCAAAATGTGAATTTTTTTTTGAATAAATAAAATACCTGGGTCATATATTAAATAAGGACGGGAGAAAACCTGACCCGGATAGGTCTACATCAATAAAAGACATGCCAGAGCCTCAAAATGTAACTAGATTGCAAAGTTTGTTAGGGCTCGTTAACTATTATCAAACTTTTATTAAGAATATTCATAAATTGCGCGTTCCTTTGAATGAACTATTAAAAAAGGACAAAAAATGGAACTGGACGCCGCAGTGCCAGTCGGCATTTAAGCAGTTGAAAGATGTACTAACATCAGATTTATTTCTGATTCCTTTCAATCCAGAACAAGAGATTATTGTCGCAACCGACGCAAGTGCTTATGGAATAGGGGCATGCATTCTACATAAAATGCCAGATGGGTCCACTAAACCGATCGCCCATGCGTCGAGAAGAATTATTCCCAAATTGAGAAGGAAACACTGGGAGTCATATTCGGGGTTACAAATTTCCACCGTTTTTGACACGGTCGAAAGTTCAAATTACAAACTGATCACAAGCCGCTTATAACCATTTTCGGTTCAAAAAAAGGGATACCAACTTACTCAGCCAACAGACTGCAAGGATCGGCGACCATCCTGCTAAATTACGATTTCAGTATAGAATTTCTTGCATCTGCAAAGTTAGGTCACGCTGACGGATTGTCACGATTAATCCCGAAATCAAGAGAACCGCTGGAGGACACAGTAATAGCGTCACTACAAAGTGAAAAGGACTATACACAAATAGTGTGCAATACGATCAGGGAATTACCAGTGACTTTGAAAGAGATAATAAGGGAGGCTGAAGAAGATAGTTTCATCAATGAAACGAAACAAAAAATTCAATCAGATGAATCGGCGGCGGAAGTGTATTCTATGTGCAATGAAGGACTGTTGTACCGAGAAAGGGTGGTAATCCCAGCCACGCTGAGAAAAACAATTTTAAAGGATTTTCATGCGGGGCACCCTGGGGCTACTAAAATGAAGAGCCTCATGAAGTCCTACGTTTACTGGAAGAGCACGGATACTGATATTGAAGACATGGTAAAGTCGTGTAAGGGATGCGCATTGGCTGCAAAAGCGCCCCCAATACAATTTAGCCCGTGGCCTAAAGCTGACCATCCATGGGCAAAGATAAACGTGGACTTAGCAGGTCCATTGGAGGGAAACTATTACTTAATAGTTGTTGATAGCTTTTCATAATGGCCTGAGGTATTTAGATGCAAGAGTCACACGACGGATTTTACAATCAGTGCTCTTCACGAATTGTATGCTAGTTTTGGTGTGGTCGATTGTTTGGTGTCGGACAATGCCACACAATTAACGTCAGCAGATTTTAAAAGTTTCTGCGAGGATTTCCAGGTCAACCACATAACAACACCAACCTATCATCCTCGATCGAACGGTCAGGCAGAGAGGTTCGTGGACACGCTAAAAAGAGCCCTGAAAAAAGCTAAAGGAACGCCCTCAGGAAAGGCGTTACAACAGTTTTTACAGGTGTACCGAATTACGCCAAATAAAAGCGCTCTATCAAAGATGTCGCCGGCAGAGTTAATGTTTGCGAGGAAAATTAGGCACGTCTTCGAGAAACTTTTGCCTAAACAGGTAAAACCGCCGAATACTACAGTTCCTAGAAAGAGGTATTCACCTGACGAAAAAGGTATCGTTCCAGGTACATAAAAATAATAGTATAATGTGGGAACTAGGAAAGGTCAAGCAGAGGACCGGGCGGATGGTTTACATAATCGAAGGTGCAAAATTCACTCACAAGAACATTTGAACTTATTTCGGAAACGTGTCACTGATGACGACAGACAACCTCCTGTTGAAGAAGAAGAAGTAATGGATCATATATATGACACGTTCGACCTGGTAACACCACAAGCAGCCGGACAACGCCGATCTTCCAGAAAAAGAAAAAGGATCGATGCCATACAGATCAATCCCAGAAAAAAGAGCTATACCATCATTCCAGGGGAATGAAAAGCTCGGGAGCGGGGTGTTGTCGGGTACAGATCACTCCTATTGAAGAACTAATGGAGGCAACCATCTATAATAAATACCATGGTTGCGACGACTCAACAGAGGACATTCCCATCATGTTTTACTGCATGGTAGGAATCCGGACATCTCCTACCACATTTAGTGGCGTTACTGTATTGCTATGATATAAATACATTGTTTATTTTAACCTGTCACAATTTGTGGTTGTATTCTTTGTGACCTCTAGCACGGGTCTACACCAGTTTCATTTTCTTTTGAGCTTAAACATTCAAGATGTACCTTAAATTGTTCTCTGTTCTTAACAGGCAAGCTAGTTGCAGAATTGAAAAAGAAATTGTCTCGTCAATTTGTTTAAGCCATACATGACGGATTTTCCTTATGGTCCCAAGCGTTCCAATTACAACGGGAATCACCTTGTCATCTTTACATTTCCATAGTCTAACTAAGTCCTATTTTAGATCTTGATATTTATTCATTTTTCCGTGTTCTTTCTCATGCACTTTTGTATCGAAGGGACATACTATATTATTAGTATCATTATTATTATTATTATTATTATTATTATTATTATTATTATTATTATTATTATTATTATTATTATTATTATTATTATTATTATCAAAACCAACGTACATCGGTGTATGAAACTAATAGTCTCATACTTGTAACCTAAATTGGATAGATCAAACGTATTATGAAGAAGCAAAGAAACAAGGAATCAATGGATGGACGATAAAAGAAACCTTATTTTTGGCCCCGTATTGAAAGTTATGATGACGCTTTTTTTCTTTCCTTATTGGAAACATTTCTTATCTATTTTATACCTCAGTTTTCCTTGAATTAGCAAATGTGCATGATATCCACATTCGAGTCATTCAGTGTATTGATGTTTTCATTTGTTATTATGTTCCAAATGAATATTTCTATATAATCCCTTTTCGCCCTTGTCTGTCATTATTACAAAAAAAACAATACACTTGGTATTTGGATTTACAATTACTCCGCTGATGAGGTGTTATATATTAATACTACATGCCACATTCACATTTATACACTGTTATATGCGATATTACAGCATTGCGGTTAAGGCTACTCAATTATGTAACAAGTATATAAATACATAAAAATAAACAAAAAAATAATGTTCTTATATTAAAAGAATAACACACCTAGTGTATAAATAGACATTTGATCTTCTTCCTCTACAAAATAGTAAAAGTGCCCCAGATAAACTCTATAAATAAAAGGGGGTCTTTTTGTATTAATGTTGTTCTTCCTTCCGTCATCCATTCTGGTACGTCTGTTTTGCGGATACATCCACTCAGTTTCTGCGCTAGTCTTTCATGCAGGGTCGTGAATTTTTTAAACCAGTATGCATGTATTCCATCGTGGCCTGGTGCTCTCCTATTTGCCATTTTTCTTAAGGTTTTCTTGATCGTTTCTTTGTTAATTTCCGTTTCGATTCCTTCTTCGATTTCTTGCAGTTCATCTTTCATGTTTTTCAACCATTGGGCATTCTTGTTGTGCTTTTTCGGTTATTCCCATATCTTGCTCCAGAATTGTTTTGTTTCTGTTGGGTTCGGTTGCTCTGTTGTTGTTTTTTCTCTATTTACGTTTTTGTAAAACTGGCTTTCATTGTTTTCAAAGGTCCTGTTCTGTTTGCTCTGTTCTGATTTGTACCTGTATCGTCTCAGTCTTCCTTCTATTGCTGCTATCTTTTGTTTTATTTCTTCATGTTTCTCATTTAGTTTTTCCTTGCGTTTCTGATTTTTGCTTCTTAATCGTTTCATGTCCTCCTTCCTTCTGTTCACGGTTTTAGCTTCTTTCCGCAGTTTGGTGATCTGGGTTTAAAGTCTGATTTCCCATCCAGGTTTCGTCGGTCTTCTCTTTTGTCCATTCTCTTCGTTTCTTAGTTTCATACTTACCGATTTTGCCCCTGCATATATCAGGTTGTTTAGGTCTGTAATAGTTTCTGTTGGGATGTGTGTGAGGAGTATGTTTACTCTTTCTGTTTCTGCTTTTAACTTCTTCGCTTCTTCATTCTTGAGAGATGGGAGTTTTGTTTTGTTTTCTAACATGTGTCGTCTAATGTTAACCACTTCACTTGCTTCTTTCTCGTTGAGTTCTATCTCAGCAGGGTCTGTGGTTCCGCAGTCTTCTATCTCATCTGGTTCTGTGATTCCGTAGTCTTCAATCTCTTCAGTTATTATTATCATTATTATTATTATTATTATTATTATTATTATTATTATTATTATTATTAACACTATTATTATTATTATTATTATTATTGTTATTATTATTATTATTATTATTATTATTATTATTATTATTATTATTATTATTATTATTATTATTACTAGCAAATATACTCTTCCTTCCGGTCGAATATTTTATTAGTTGTTTTATTAAATTGTTCAGTAAAATGTGCTTGATTTTTACAAAATAAAAAGAAAATCGCTCGATCTTTTTGTAATCAATAAAACACGGAATAATAACAACAATTTTGAAAAAGGAGAAAGTATTGCATGGGCGGATGCTATAGTCAAAACAGAACGTATACTTCACTACATCCTGTCTCGAAAAACGAAAGGAGAAGGTAATTTCTGGTAGGTAAGTATCATGACCACATACGCAATACTATATCCATTCCCCAACAAGAGGAGGTAATACTAGGGAGTATGGTATAATGACAAGAGTACAAATACTACACTAACTCACCACCTCTTAACAAAGAAGAGTATAATATATGGGAGAATGGTATCATGCCTACAGAACAGATACTACACTACTTCTACACCTCTAAAAATAGGATGAGGCAATGCCTGGTATAATGACAGTATAACATATACTACACTACCTCCACATTATTATTATCATTACTACTATGCCTATTATTAGCATTATTATTGTTATCATTATAACTAAACCCTTATTACTTTTATTATTAGCATTATAATTACTATCATTATTGTTATTATAATGTTATTACTATCATTATTATCATTGTAAACACATTATTACAATATTCTTATTTCTTCATTTACAACTAATTTCATTAGTATTATTATTTTCATTATTGTTACTATAATAATGATTATTATTTGCATTATTACCATTATTATTACTATAATTATTATAAATATCTTACTCGTCATCATCATTATTGTTATCATCATTATAATTATTGTTATTTATCATAATTGTTGTTATTATCATTTGTATTATTATTATTTTAATGTTAATTTATATATAAGTTTTGGTACTATTATCACTATTATTATTACATTAGTTTGCTACTACTATCATTATTAGTGCTAGTAGTAGTAATAGATGGATTACCCTTATTATTATAATTATTAACATAATTATTAATATTATCATTATTATTGTTGTTATTACTATCATCACTTATTCGGTTTACTTTCCATTTAAATAGTATGTGAGTTCTGCATCACAATGCACTTATCCTTATTCTCGATATTCCATTCGTTTATCCCACACACCTTAACATTAATTTAGATAGCTTTATTACTATTATTGCAATTTTGCAATAGTAATCGATATTATTATTATTATTATTATTATTATTATTATTATTATTATTATTATTATTAATTTTTATTGTTATTATTGTTATTGTTATTATTATTAATAGCGTTAATCATTTCCTATTATGTTTATCATTTAAATCATTATCAGTATAAATGTTATTATATTCTAAATGTTTATCACGGTGCTTATATTATCAAACTTGAGTATTTTTAAATGTGGACCTCCCAAAATAAATTAATAAAACAAATTAATCAATAACAATGAAATTAAATGAACTTCTTAGAATTAAAAGATAGAAAAACACTAAGACAAATAAAAACAGGAAGAAAAACAATATTTAAGCCTAATGTATTAAGATACCACAACACATTCAATCCAGACGGGAAAGCAACCGACACATTTCAGACAGCTGTCTGTTTTTTTACTTCCACCTCTAGTCACCCTTTTTGGTTTAATTTCTCCCTACCTCCTCTCTCCCACCTACTTCCTTCTCGCCTTCCTTATATCTATCCGCAATTAATTTCTAATTTATATTTTTATATTCTATCTTATATTTCATTTTACTCCATTTCATTTTATTTAATTTCATGTTATATAAAATTCTCAAAGCTAACCACGTGACATTCCACATTTCAAATTTCTTTTTCTTTTCTTTCATTTCTCTATTTCATTCTTTACAAATATAATCTGAAGTAAAGATCGGATTCTTACTCTACGTGATAAGATCTCAGTTTATAACAGTTGTTAATTGATAACATTGACATGTCAGTATTGGAGTAGTTGTACATGTCTGAATGAATGAATCTTGATTAACAGCGAAGGAAACATGCTAAAAGTGACAAAGCATTTTTCGTTCGATCTTGATAAAGCCCACGTAACAGTTGGGCAAAACGTTGATATCAAATATATCGCTTTTCTATTTTGATTCATACCATCCTTTCATCTATTCATATATATATATATATATATATATATATATATATATATATATATATGTATATATATATATAACATATTCGATCATTTGAATTTTATACAACATGTTGCCCTTAGTCTGAGGGATGTTGGATCTGAGTCGAAACTTAAATCGAGAGATGTTTTTCCTTTAATATTTTTCAACATCTGTCACTTTAGCATTTTGAAGATATTCACATCTATTAACATATTAATATGAAAGTATTATTAGTAAGACTTTCTGATTATAAGATCGTTTTCTTTTAAAAGTCAATGTTTACATGACTTTTTCTTATTTGTAATAATTGTTTGAACACTTAATGAGTTAATAAACTTGTGAACTATACAAATATTATCTATTTAATCAGTTCAATACACACCTATATATATATATATATATATATATATATATATATATATATATATATATATATATATGTATGTATACATATATATATATATATATATATATAAATATATATATATATATATATATATATATATATATATATATATATATATATATATATATATATATAATGAAGAAGAATGGAAAGGAATTAGAGAAGCAAAAGCCAAATCAAAATTCAATTCAATTGCTCAGAGCAAGGTATATTCCGCAAAAAAGACAATTTATTCACTTTAGTACACCACTTTATATATATATATATATATATATATATATATATATATATATATATATATATATATATATATACCCCAATATATGGGATAATTTCATTGTTGAGATAAAACATTTTTCCCACCCGGTATTCATGTAAACTGCTTTTCCGTACTTTCAAGTATGGCAAATAAAATTATTAATATGTAACCCACATCTATAAAATGCTATACAATTATATCCACTTCTACTAACACATACTAGCTGAGTACTAAGTTCAGCAATGTCATATATAGAAGGTGAGAGGTGAAATAGAGATTGATATAAGTGTGGAAATTCGGATATTTCCAAATATATTTATATCTTTTAAGATTAATGTTATTTTCAAATAATCTTCCAATTAAAGGGTATACAAATGGTGTAAAAGCTGCGTACAGCTGTTTCAAGACGAAGTATTTCTTCAGTCATTAAATGAAACATACATTTCATCAGAATAACATTCATGAAGAATCAGAAAATAAACTCTACAACAATGTCAAAAATGTTAATCCCCACAAGCTAAAACCACGTGAATAGATTAATTCCCATATATCGGTAAGTTGTTTAATTAATTTCACATCACAATGCATACTTAGTTCACTTAAAAGAAGATTAAGAGACAGCTATTTTAGAAGTTAGAAATTCAAAAAAGTTCAAAATGTGTTACATAGGGGATATTCATAATTTCTATATCATGAAGGTATATATATATATATATATATATATATATATATATATATATATATATATATATATGATCATTATATAAATAATATATTTATTTTTAAACATGATGTAATTGAAGGAAAGATAATTAAATAGCTAACTGACTGGTTTTGAGCTAAACCGTGGTTAATATCAAGAAAAGTATATGCCATGGAGATTATAGCATGATTTAAATGTGTGTCTTGAACAAAAAAAGATAAAAATAACACTTGCAATAAGTAAATGTCCATGGTGTCTTCAATTCTATTAGAAGTTTTACCTTTTTATGAACTGATGAAAATGTTTCAACTATATATATATATATACATATATATATATATATATATATATATATATATATATATATATGTGCAATTAAAAATGGAACAGTGGAAGACCCATAAGCTCGACGTTTCGCCCGATGTGGTGTGGGCTGTTTGAAGAGCGGATGACAAGTGTTTTAAAAATGATAAAAGACGTCCTGAAATTATCCCAAACCTCTCCGACACTAGTCTCTCCAAGACTGAGATGGAAGTTTCATGCTTCGGACTCAAATTCACCACTGGAATTTACCCCAAAATAACGACTAACGTGGCCGCCCGTAACTACAGACATGAGGACACATATTTTACTAAAGGCTTTATCCAGGGAATTATCTCCACAATCACCGCGCAATCCAAGGACACGATTCTCCCCAACAGATACTAAGAGACACTAGACAACCTATCTAACAACGACAACGTCATCATCTCATCCGCAGACACGTGTGGTGGCGTTGTTGTTATGGATAGATCCAAATATAATGATAAAATATTGCAACTCCTATCTAATAATGACACTTATGAAGTAACTAATTCTACCTACATTTATAAACAAATAGATACATTCAATAAGTCCTACACAAATTAATAGACAATAATAAAACCTGGCTAGCTTATATCGACTACCATCCTACAATTCCGACTCTCTACGGTCTAGCTAAAACTCACAAGAACAATACCCCTATGCGCCCCATAATTTCAGGTATCGGCAATGCCACTCATGAAATCGCACGAGCAATCACAATAATACTAACCCCTCTACTAGGCACGATCAGTCCTGCCCACCTGAAAAAACTCCGGTGACCTACATAACAAAATAAACAACCTTAACGTAACTAATACTACAATGAATAGTCTGGACATAGAATCACTATATACTAATGTCCCTACTAAAAATGTCTTAATTTACTCAAAAAACACCTTGACAAAATAAATATTAACTTTCCTTTTTCAGTCAATAACATAATTAATATCATAAACTTATGCATAATATGACACACTTTACTTTTAACAACTTCTTTTATAAACCGAAGTTTGGCCTGCATATGAGTAATCCCCTTAGCAGTGCCCTATCCTGTTTATTTTTAGAGTTTCTCGAGAACGGCCCCTTTAAGTACAAATTACCGCAAAATGTATCATACTACAGATACATTGACGACATTCTAATTTTCCTCCCTAAAACTACTACAATAGTACATGTTACTGACAACTTAAACAAAGTAGAACCAATTTACATTTGAAAAAGAATCCGAAAACTCCTTACCCTTCTTAGACAATCTATTAATAAATAAAAATGATAATCTATCTTATAAAGTCTACCGCAAGCTAACGAATGAAAATTATTATGTGCATTTTTATTCACATCATAATGACAAAATAAAAACTGGAATCATAATAGGCTTCTTCCTAAGAGCACTAAGAATCTGTAGCAAGGAATAGTTTAATGATCAACACTTTACAATATCCAATTTATTTGATACATAACTCCAAAAGAAAGTGTATCCGGATTCACGCAAATAAAATCATGATAACACATTAACTAGCCCAATAATAAACAGACACGTTGCTTTACATAATAACTATAATAACAACATCATTCATACTAAACTTAACAAACTAGGAATAAACATAGCTCAAATAACTTCAGCTACTATTAATAATTTAATGCAAACACCTAAATCCAGCATCATGCCCAACATCAAAGCTGGAATATACTCCATCCCTTGTCAAGACTGTAATAAGTTCAACTTTGGAGAAACGCAACGTAACCTTGACACGCGTATTTATGAAGATAAGATAGCAATTAAAACAAACAACATACTTAACGCTTTATGTGCTCATACTATGGAGTATGGGCCCAGCTTTGACTTTAACAATCAACTCTGATCAGGATGGTACATAAACAGTCGATACGCCGTATAATAGAATCTGCAGTAATAGACCTCTCTACAAACAAAATCCGACAAAGAATGGGTGTCTACTTTATCTCCTCCAACCTCTCTAAAACAATCTTGAACGAAAATAAGATACGTCGAAACAATGGGTGATTCCCTGAATAGTATTCTGGTTATTTCGCTCTTTCTTTTTTGTTTCTTCTTCTTTTTTCTTTTTTCTTTTGTCCCCTATCTTTTCTCTAGTTTCTCCTTCTTTTGTATATTACTATGCACATTTGAAATTACAGGTATATTTATGCATGTATATATATATATATATTTAATACAAAATATAAAAAATAAATATATATATATATATGTAAAATTATATGCTGACATTTTGCACACTTACTTCTCATATTTGCATATATTTACCTCCATTTAAACCCCACCACTATATATATTTTCCCAATGGTATGACCTTACCTTCTTTTATCATTTTAGCACACTTGTCATCCACTCTTGAAAAAGCCCACATCACATCGGGCGAAACGTTGAGCTTAAGGGTCTTTCACTGTTCCATTTTTAATTTCATCCCGTCGGATTGATGTATCTTTATTTATATATATATATATATATATATATATATATATATATATATATCCCAGATCGACAAACTAGTTCACATTTTCCACAGATGAAGCTGTGTCTGGTTGCGAGACCTCTTTTGCCTTTCGCTGTAGTACTCTTTTCTCTCTTTTTACTGATTGACTCTTCTATCCTCACCCTGCTTGCAGCTTGACTGCACAGCACATGACTAGTGTGTGTGGTCTTCTCCTCAATTGTTTTGGAGACTACCAAGGATTGAGTGGTCAGTGGTACAGTTTTTCCTGTGTTAGTTATGTTTAGTGAGAACATAGTTTAGTGAGAGTATTCGTGTGATGACGATGTCCAGCTGTGTCAGCGATAGGATAATTGCTGCCGCCAGAATAATCGATGCGGATGCTTGATGGCAAAGAATGTGTTGGTAATACAGTGGGTGTGGTAGGAGCACAACTGAAAAACTCTCTTGTCGTTCTCGTTTTCGTGACATGGATCTCTTGCATGGGGGTGTCAAGATTCTCAACAAACTGGGCCTTGGTTTCGGCTAGAGCAGAACGTTAAAGCGATAACACTCATGTGGTTACTCGGACCGAGATGAGTTATAAGCGGGGAAATAAGATTCGGGATGTGCAACCGAATGCCGGTTTACAGTGGTAAGTGGAGCATTTTTCACTGCTAATCACACCGCATGAATTATGTGTTCCTAAGGTTCCTTTCCTTTCCAGAGAAACTAGTAGTTATGTCTTCTGAGGCTGCCGTTTTATGTGAGCATGTACCTGTAGTGCAGCTAGGTTTATGGTTTGCCTTGTGAGTTCACGATCGATACTAGCTGTTTTTCGGGTGTCATTGAGATGTTGTAGACCGTCAAGGAGACCAGTGCACAGTGTCCTAATATTCCAACTTGCTACTCCTAGGATGCTTTTCTTTGTTTGTCCGCTGCACAGTTTTCAGTCTGTTTGATGGTCTTTAGCAAAGCACCCAATGAAGCAGGCATATTGTGGCAGGTCAACACCTTTATTGCTGGGGGATTTCTAACTTGAGGCGGGTTAACTGACTAATGAGACTTCGATTGTCCCCCACCGTTGAAGACAACCCTCGCTTATTGCTTTTAATTGCTGTATCCTGTATTGTTTCTGACGCGGTAAACAGCGGAACTTAAGTGACCTCTCTGGGTAATATTTATGCGCTTCGGAAAAATCAGTATACTCTTCTAGGCCTCACGGATGTGGCCCAAAGGAGAGCTGAGTAATATAATTGGCACCAGCTTGGATGCAGAAGCTAACGGAAAAAAGTAAGTGTGTTATCTGAAAGCTTAAAGGGATCCACTCAGGATTTAGTTTCTGGGTTTACTCGCATAGACAGTGAGCCATACTCCAATGGTTTGATTTCATGTTGTCATTGAAGTTCTTATTAGAACTCATCTGTCATGGCTGGTGACCTGTGTCAACGAGATGCATACGCCCAGTGTTTCTGACGCGTTTCTCACGCGTTTTCCTGGAGCATAGCGCTTTGAGTCCACATGTGCACGATTTAAATGATGCCTTCCACCTTACCAGGCAGGATGTGGCTTGCCGAACTTTAAAGGTACAACCTCCACCCAGAGCCCCGATATGTGCCATCGATATAGATATTACAGAAATCGATATGTTTACACATATTGATTTCTATGACACATACATATTGTATTTTAATATATATAGAACATATCTGAGTGTTCAATTAAATTTCTCATTTTTATCTCAAATATTCAGTTAGTAACAGGGGTGGGACGTAATGGGTGAACATTTCAGATTAATGCGAGTAGTATTTTTTGTGTTCATTTATACATAAACAACACTAAACAATCAAACATTTTGAAAATTTGCAAAATTCAGAAATTGCAGGCCAAAAATAGCCATTAAGGCTCCACGGGACACAAAATTCATCCTTTTTCGGTGAAAAAGTGGGTCCATGCGACATCAGTTCCTAAACATCCTCAAAATCTATGAATGGATATAGATAGTTAAATCCGATATAGTACTGCAATTTAGGACCATTTGCAGGTTGTAGAAGGGTTTTCATGAATGTAGAATAGCCAAAAACTAGTGAAAAATAGCCAACATTTCCGACACTAAAAGCTTCACATGTTTGAGACACACATAGGAGAAGTAGAGGTACATGATTGGAAGAGAGAGACGCAACGATCAGCTGTTGAATTTGGAGATTCTTCTGGATGGAGTCTGTCATGACAGCTTTCAGTTTTTCCCAAATCAAAGCTTTATTGCAGCCTACTGTCAGAGACAAACGATTAAGTGATGCCAAACATATATTTACAATGTTCCTTCGATCTTCAACTGACATGTTTAGTGAACGCCGATGAAATGTCTTCCGACTGGAAGTTTGAATCACCAATAATGGCCACTCACCATTTAGTCTTTTGTGGGTTGTGGTGTCATAATGGAAGGTTAGCACATCATATGGAGTAGTATCAAAAAATGCTAAGGCAGCATTCCTTTCTTCCTGGATTGCCATCAAGTGCTTCATCCTCCAAATCGTCTTTGCTGATGGGAGATCATACTTATATTGTATATATTCTTCCTCAATGTGAGGTCGTTTATTCTTCGGCGGTACAACTTCATCTTTTTGAACATCAGCTTTCAGAGCGTAGTTTAACCCAGATGTTTCTCAGTCGCAACCTTATACGTCATCCGTGCTGCTTCTGGAGAAATGTTTGCGGCTGATGAGGAAGCAGGCAGTGCAATCTTGATGGAGTCAGTAAACGTGTTGCCTCCTTCACGGAGAGTACACGTCATATATGTCTAACCTCCAACTTTATTACAGCTGACTGTGGTATGTACCCTCCATATCCTCTTCACAGCAAAATTGATATTAGTATCACTATCGTCAAGCGTATTGTTCATTATTGTAACCCTTTCTTCTTCCTCTGTAACTGAAAGAGCCATCTCTTGCTCCTCCCTTTCCTCCGTCTCAACAACCATTGATTCATGTTCTTCATCGATATCCATGTTTTTAATTATGACCTTCCGATTGAGTACAACTTGATCAAAGAAAACCTTTTTCTAATTTGCATCAAACGTCTCCACGTCAACACCCTTTCCCAGAATATTGAAAATAATGTGATTGTTTGTTTTCCATTGAATCCAGTTTGACCTCTTCGATCCCTGACCCTTCTGAACTTTGCTATTGTACTCTCTCAAGTATCGATCAAGTTTATCTTTCACTCCTTTTATTGTTGTTAGTTTAATGGCTAAATTTAAAATTAAACTACATTTAGTCAACGTTAGCCACAGTTATGGGTAGAAACTGTTCCGAAATTCCTTATGATCAGCTCATCAGTTTAGGAGTGAATAATATACATAGAAATATATGACCATATACACAACTCAAATAGCATCTAAAGATAATAAATATACATATCTATCATGATACATTATATATATATATATATATATATATATATATATATATATATATATATATATCAAGATAGACAAAATAAGAGTGATAAACTTGTACGAATGTCCAGATTAATTTCAAACTTCGATTAGCCTTAGCTTAAGGAAAGAATAATAAACATTAGTTTATTACAAGATATACCTTGCCTTGAACAATCGAAGTTTGACATAAATCTGGACATTCGTACATGTTTATCACTCTTATTTATTCTATCTCGTATATTGAGCTTAAACCATTTCACTATAGGTTATAACTACTGAAAGTTTACTTATAGTTTATATTTGATTATATATATATATATATATTATGGTGAAAGATGAGAATAAATAATTGTAAAAATACAATATTTATTAAAAAATCACAATGGATTAAGGATATACGCTGAATATCTGATGTTGTAATAAATATTGTATCTTTACACTTCTTGTTTCTCATCTTTCACCTCTAAAATGAATTGCTCTATTCAATATATTGAGCTTTACATTTTCACGATAGATTATTATTATAAAACGATAATTCAATTATAGTTATTTATTTTAACATTTATATATATATATATCTATATCTATCTATATATATATATATATATATATATATATATATATATATATATATATAGTTGTATGTTGTAAATTGATCGAATGGAACAGTAGGGGGGTGTATGTTTTGAAATGACAATCATTTTAATTCATGTTTCAAAGAGGAAATGATTAAAACTGCCCACCATTCCTTTCACAAGCGATACCTTTAGCGACATTTGAAAGAAAATGGCAACGATAGTGTCTGTTTTCGGAAGATAATTGGAATGTGTTGTCTCTCTGCAACAAAGACAATCTTTTAAATGTAATAACAAATAATACAAAACAGACTGTGCATGAGACAAAGACAAAAGCTCCTTGTCGATTGAACTTGTCTGTTTATATTAGTCTCAACTTGACACGCTTCGTGGAAGTCGAGGCGTCTGATTAGTTCGTTAAGTTTTCTCATGTTTAGTTTCGTTTTTACTTTCGTTTTTTTTAATAGAAAACGAGAATATGGTACATATCTGCATTACTGTGTACGTACATATGTGCTGAACATGTTTAGATACGACCGGTATTCGATACTAGGAAGTATATAAAGAGCGTACATACTAGCGAAATAGAAAACAGACAGTTATAAGAAAACCTGAAAATAAATAGAAAAAATATAAATATAAAATCGGAATGAACACCGTATATATATAGGGTGGGCAAAAATAAGGGTCCTATTTTTAAAAATTCATAACTTTTTTATTTATTAAATTTTTTTTTTTTTTTTTTTAGAATAAGTAAAGGACCCCTTCCGAAGCAAGCATGAGCGGTATTAGCCCTAAGGAACGTACCCTCATTTAGAAAACATCATTTTTGCTTAAAAAACTCAAAACAGTGTAAAAAACAATACTTTAGTTTTTGTAAGTTTTAAGAAGTGTTTTTCGGCTTAAATTTGTTTTGTTTATTTCAAAAAATCTCGGAAGGGTCAGTCTACACACGCATAAAGTTTGGTGAGTTTAACTTTTATTTTGTGGAAGTTATTCAAATTCAAGTTATTCAAATTTAAAGATAGGACCCTTATTTTGGCCCACCCTATATATATATATATATATATATATATATATATATATATATATATATATATATATATATGTATATATATATATGTATATATATATATATGTATATATATATATATATATATATATATATATATATATATATATATATATATATATATATGTATTGTTTTTAAATCAACTTCTTTGACATCTTTCTTGAGATTGTTTTAAGTTTTATGACTTGGATTAAATGTATAAGTTTAACAGAAAAGTGTTTTTTGGGCCAATATATTCGATGTTTAATATCTTTTTATGTATTTTGCTATATATTTATATATATATATATATATATATATATATATATATATATATAGAGAGAGAGAGAGAGATATATATATATAGATATTTATATTCAAAGCTTACTTGCATTACCTGCAGTAATGTAATTGTGGTTATGGCTATCTGGAAAGAAGATTTTCTTTGAAAACTCATGAGTTAAGGACGCAATGTCACTCCTTGTGTTTGAACTTTCATTAAATCTGAATTATTTCTACTTTAGTTTATGTAATTCAATTAATATTATTGCTCTATACACTGTATTCAGCTTTGTTTATAGCTATATAGTCTACTGGTTGAAAATACTATTTAAAACTTACGCTCTATCCCTCTCACCCTATCTATATATGTATATACATATATATAAGAACAGTGTATAACCTTTCGTCAACTATTCAGGTCGGGTAAGTCCTGCATTCAGCCACAAGTGATAATGGAAAACGCATGTAAAGACAAGATGCTTGAATCAGGTGTTGCGCAGTGTACATGCGTTGGTTCAATTCAGTACAAGACGTGGTTTAGGACGATTAGAAACAATTCCAGTGTACAAATTTAAACACATTTTATTTCGAAGTGTTCCTTTCCCAACACTACAAAGTTGACAACCTTCTTTGGGACCAAATATATTCTACTATTTTATCTATAACTGAGTGGGTTGATATATGGATTCATATCTATTGGTGAAAGTGAGGCATACCTCTAACCCTCACACACATCACACCCCATTTAATTGATTCATCCCGTCACTTCCATATATATTCCATATACACGAAGTGAATATTTCTTGGTTACCGACGCAGAACGTTATATGTACATACCGTGTGCGCGTTATAGTAGAACACTTACTTGTTTTAAGGTTATTTAAACTAATGAGTCATCCCTTTCCATTAGGTATAAGTAAAAACAATCGATAATTCGGGATTAGCATACTAGTCGCGTATGTTACCGCGTACTTTAATATATGTCTATCTATCTATCTATCTATCTATCTATCTATCTATCTATCTATCTATCTATATATATATATATATATATATATATATATATATATATATATATATATCTGTCTATCTATCTATCTATCTCTATCTATGTATTTAAATTGAAAAAGAAAAATGGACAAACAAAAATATAATTTATGTATAAATAAATGTTCCGTTTTTATTTCGATACTTCATCAGGATGGTTTATTTAAAGAAATAAAACACAATATTTAGACAAGGTTTGTCCGTTTATTACGTGAAAAGAATAGTATTGTTTATTTAACGAAACATAGCTTTCATAATTTAATATGAGTACTGCTTCTATGAAATACAATAAGTGTTTTTGTATGTTGTTTTCAAAGGAAAACATTGTCATTAGAATGCAAAAATAAACTGCGAGATATGACGTGAAGTATTGCACGTATAATATAATCCAGCAGTAATGTAGTCTTTAAAGTGTATCGCAAAATGACACACAAAATTACTATATACATTTTTATTCACACGAAAATAACAAAAAAAGAAATCGGCAGTATAATTTTTTGCCACGTTCTCTCAGAATCTGCTGTAGACGAAGATTTCAAATACATCACACATTCACATTAAACATTGCCACACCCCACATCGTTCATATTGAATGCAAAGAATAAAGCTATTCTAAAATGTTCCAACATGAAACAAAAATGTTTTACACCGGACACTTATCTTATTATCAGACAACCTCTCTAACCTACCCATGCAAATGATACAATAATTTGCAACACTCTCGGAATGCCAACAATACAAACCACATCACATACTCTGAAACAAACATTAAACACAACAAAACATGTACAAACACCCAAATCTACTGAAAATAGATATAATATACCATGCAATAATTGCCATCAGATATACGTAGGGGATCTCAATGGGAATTAAGAACAGGCTTTGTTGAACATGAAAGAGATATACAAAGAACACTTCTCAGAACGCACTTTAAACCCATGCATTATAGCACGATCATTATTTTAACTTAAAATAGGCGAGACTTGTTAAATTCATTTTTAATCAATTTTGGCAAATACCTCTTTAATAAGCACTCATTATTTATTCTAACACAATTAAACAACTTATTTGGTTCAATAATTGGTCTCATTAAATCAGCAAACTAATTCTATCCGAAAATAAGTTGACCTTAGATCAAGGTTAGCAATTTTACACTACACTTATAACATAACGTTGCACATAATATCGATAATGAAATAAATATAACCACCAAAATAAAACCTCTATTTCATTTCATAAACATATTGCACATTTCAAATTCTAACGAATAAGTTTTGTTCAGAAAAACTAGAGCAAAATCATTCGTGTCATATGTCGCATTTTCTTGAATTCTAACAACTATGTTTTCGTTTGAAAAAAATACCCATTATATTTATACTCACATATATACATACATATACACATACACATATACATATACGTACCCATATACACATACATATACACACGCAATATATACACATACACACACATACATACAAGTATATCCATACATACACAATTATACATATGCCCACATACACACACATATATATATACCCACACACACATACACATATAAATATATATATATATATATATATATATATACATACATATATGTGTATATATGTCTACATACATATACAAACATACGTACATACATACATACTCATACATACACATAGACATACCCACATCAGATGGATGCACATATATATATATATATACAAATATACACACATATACACATATCAACACATACATACATGGGTATACATATATATATATATATATATATATACATACACATACAGACACATACATACATATACATACACATACATACATATACATACAAATTCAACCATACATAGCTTCATACTCATACATACATACATACATATAGGCATAGGAATTTGTATATATGTGTGTATATGGGTTTATATATACATTTGTTATATGTGTGTAAGTGTGTATGCATATATATATATATGTGTGTATGTATATGTACATATATATATGTATTTCTTATGATATACATATATGTGTGTATGTGTGTGTATATATTTATATATATATATATATCACATAATTTTTATATTACTAATATATTTTACTGTATTCAAAAATTATATTTGTTTTTTTGCCCGCATATCGACACTTTTAATTTTTTATTTTCTATAATTAATTTTCAATTTTATTATTATTATTAGCACTTTAAGTGTTTTTATCCATTTCCCCCTTTTCCGTATCCACCCGCTCGCCATAGAGGGTTACTTCCCCCCTCCCTAAATAGGAAACTGACTTGAATCGGTTAATCTATCACTTGCGTGGTCCTCTACGCGCGAAAATCACATCCAGACAGACAGTTTTGACACGTGTTAAAATGCATAGATACATGCTTTCATACTCCGACCCCTCTCCTACCAAGTCGTATGCTTTTTCTCCGTCTCTCCCAACTTTCTTATTATGTCCCATGCAGTTCTTAATATTTCCTTTTCTTTTCTTTTCTCATTTTCTTTTTCTTCTTACTTGTATTTTGTGTTTGTTTTGTTTGTTTGTTTTGTTTTATTTCTATTTCTATTAATATTGAATTTCTATTTAAGTTGTGTGTCACCTTTATATAACTTCGTGGAATTGTAAACTTATTCTAACAGGCATCATCGTATTTCGAAACCTGAACATCGTTAGCTCCTAAAAACTGCTCTCGTATAACAAAATACATTTTGTAGTCAAAATGAAATAAATTATCATTTATATATATATATATATATATATATATATATATATATATATATATATATATATTGGTATTTCATGTATCCACATGAAATTTTATGAAACCATATACTTGTTTGTGTGTATCAATTTTCAGTATTTACTTCAACAGTGTTCGATTCGTAAGTAGAGCTCGGTAGTAAGCTATAGATATATAGTTATGGCAATAAAGCTACATAGAGGTTCCCGCGTTTCTTTCCGAGGGTGGAATTTTCAGGCTAAAAGGCATTTTAGCCTGAAGATTCCCCCTGGTAATGAAATGCAGGGCCTCTGTGTAGCGTAATTGCCATTACTATAGCTTACTATATATATATATATATATATATATATATATATATATATATATATATATATATATATATATGAGAAATGAAGGATGATAGTAATCCGACGTAATGGAAAATGTGAAAGGAAAATAACAAGAGATAGTTTGTATATATCCATCAACGTTTCGTATTTATTGTAAGACATCCTCAGGATTATGATTTTAAACCAATATATATATATATATATATATATATATATATATATATATATATATATATATATATTGAAGAATTGAGAAATATTATTTGTTGTAGAAATTGGTAAATGTTATGTATTAAATAGAAACGAGGAAGAATGATATGAAAATTATAGTAGTTAAACTTATTTTCTATGTCCTTAGAATACATGTCGTTATCACAAATTTTAGACCTAATATTATGTTCCCAGACAAAACATTATCATAACTGGAGACACTATTCTGTCAGCATATTTGCAGGGTCGATTAAAGCCATACATACATACATACACACATATATATATATATATATATATATATATATATATATGTATGTATATATATGCATGCATACATACACACATACACACATACATACATACATACATATATGCCATGCACCTAGTTAAACCCCACCCACACTATCTCGTTTAAAACTGTTGATGAAAGTAAAATGATGATATATTAGGCGTATCCAAAAACTATATAAAATACCTGCCTATAACAAATTCTCTCTTGGCATAAAGATGAAGCCAAAGTTGGCCTTCTTACCTACCGAGTAGCTCTTACTGTCTTAAATAGAGTTGTTGACAACCTCAACGTTAGGATTATCGGCTATACATTGACAGCATCATAGTCTCACTCCTAACTCAAAACGAAGCTCCGAATAGTAAAATCAGATAATTCAAATACATCTTCAAACACATCAAAAGAAAAAAAATCCTCAAGGAAAAACGTATTCATCCCAATAGCATGTATATTACTAGAACTAGTTTTAAAAACACTTTAAAAAGTTGAAATCCTAAATTGCAAATAATGTATCCAATTATAAGATTTTTTAATTTCTTTTAACTCCGTCTCTTGGAAGTTTTCTTGTATCAAAAATATTCAACTCGTGAACTTTGACCAATTTTAGACTTTTAAAAATAAATATGAAAGCCTCAACTATTCAAGTACTGAACTTCTGCCTTTTTTCAAAATAACTAAGAACACTTTTACAAATTGTCCGCCTGTTTTTGAAAATAAAATACGAGTTGTTAATTTAATGTCAAATTCACTGCACTTCTATGGACATGGTGTTCTCATTAACTCTTTAGAACCGTGTGGCAAGCTATGTTGCAATAATATTGCAATTTTGTTTTCGGGGAGAATATTGAATATTATTACAAAATAGTAGATTGTATGTGCCGTGTGATTGTGTTAAACACAACCAATATCAGACCAGCTTTCCCCGTCTATACCGAACCCACGTCAACGGGATTTTCAGAGTATATGTCTCTTTCTTCTTTTATTTCTGTTACCTTCGCTGTGGTTTGATTACGACGCAAACTTTGTGTCTGCACAACACCCCAATGCCTATAACAGCAGTGTGTGTATTTTACGCACATATGCGATCTCAAAGCCTTTATATTCAAAATACTATGAATGTACTTTTTCCACAAAGACCACACAGATGAAGGTAGAAGTTAACATACGAAACTCTAGTTAAGTCAGCAAAAATATTACCCCATTTTCAAGCGACACTTTTCTTCTTCATTTCCTTTAGTTATATGAAATATCTGTATTAACTAAACCGTTGTTTGTTCTCCTTCTTCTCAAGTCCCGAGTTAAGCCTTTGGTTGTTTTTAACAGCGGACGCGACATTCCGTCCTTTATTTGAACGGTAAAAGTCCCAAAATTGAATTCAGCTTTTACCTTTCACGAAACACTATTTCGTTATTGCCGTTCTCCGCGTTCTATTAGACAACCTTGCATAGTTGTGTAACACCCGAAATATGTCGTCTATTACCGTGTAACATTAAACGCGCCGTTCCATGTGGCATATCGTAACATGTACCTCAATGATAACTATGGATGTTGTACGCCTTTTGTTTACCTGCTCAAAGGTTTAAGTATTTATTTGTTCACTCGAACGAAAGCAGACTGTGTATGAGACAAATACAAAAGCGGAGAAATGATGTGCCGGGAACAACTCAATCTAAATGATGAAGTAGATGATGAAAATGATCAAGATATATGCATTTTATTTAACTAAACTATTTAGATAGAAATAGTTTCCTTAACAATGTGTTGTATCTTGTTAGATCAGAACGAGATATGGCTCTATCTCGCCAGATGTTACATCGGATTTATCCTTACTTACTAATGAACTGAAACTGAAATATCACTTAATATTTTTCCATATGACGCACGATTAAACACATCAATTAGATGTTGCCCTTTATAATTGAAGTCATAGCTTAGCATAGGCAACCATAACTAATCCACATTTTGCATTTTACAAAATATATCTACAACACTCAGGTTCGCGTCTCGGCGTTCCCTGCGGAACATATAAAATATTGATTTAATTTACAAAGATTAATATGAAACAAATACAAATAACAGTAACAAAAGTGATTTCCACAAAAATAATCGAAAACCGCAACTGTTTGTTTCTTTATGCGTATGTTTCGCTTTCTTGGATGACTACTTTGATATTTGGTGTTATAGTTTCAATATTTCGGCCGTTGTAACACTCGACCTTCTTCGAATGTTACTTCCTCCAATTATGTAATAACTATATCAATACATTGAGATAAACAAAAATTAATTATCTTATATTAATAGAATACCACACCTAGTGGATAGAAACACATTTCATCTTCTTCCTCTACAAAATAATTAAAGATCCCCCTCAAATAAACTCTGCAAATAAAAAAGAAAAAATAATAAACTTTTAAAATAAAATAATAATATATATTCTATATATATATATATATATATATATATATATATATATATATATATATATATATATATATATGTATTTATTTATTTATTTATGATAAAATAAAATAAATAATGATTGTAATACTAAATAAATGAAGAAACAAATATATGTGTGTATGTGTATATATATATATATATATATATATATAAATTAATAAATAAATAAGAACAATAAATAAATGAAACAACCCATATATTAATAAATATATAAGTTATATAAAACATATATAATAAAACATTTAATAGAATAGCCAAAAAAATTACTGTATAGATTCACTCTTACACTTCTACAATTAAATGACATATATCCAAATATAAGGTTACAGATTTAGAAATTTCAAATAAGTATTGAAAATATTGTAAAAGAAATTATATTTTGGAGATTTATTATTTGATTTTATTCACTTGAATTTAGTTTAGTTTTATATTTGTGTGTATAAGGGAGATAATTCATTACTATTTTACAAGAGGGGTCTCACCTTCTCGGACGGAAAAAAATAGAAAACTGAACTAAATTTCAATTTAAAAAAAAATCGTTAGTTAATGAATTTGAATTACATTGTACTAAAATCATAACATCATTAAATAGTTTAAGATTAAGTATATAATGATGATAGTTTGCAGAATTAGTGTCGTTCACTAAATTTACTGCGTGCTATAAATGGTGTACATCAATACATATTTAGTCGGTAATCATGAAGGAAATTTGATTTTTTTTAAAATAATTTACCAAAAATGTGTTCTTTTTCTATTTCAGAAAAGTAGAGAAATAAATATTGTTTGTAATAAAAGTAGATAACAACAGTATATATATATATATAAATATATTAAATAAATATTGCAAAAAATGAGTTCAAATATAAATAATAAAAATTTAAAAAAATATTCAGAAAAAATAATTAAATTAATCATAAAAATAAATTAATCATAAAAAAATAAAAAAAATAAAAATCAGTTATAGTTTTAGTTGTTTACATATGCTGCGGATATTACTATTTTCTGCGTTATAAGCAATATTGCCAACCACACGTTTTTTTAGATCTAAACACATAACATTTGATGAAGAGGTCTTCCTCGAAATATATTATGGAACTCAGTCACACAGATTACATGAGTGTTGAACTCTTGCCAGATCAAGTTAGATTTGCTATATAGAAAAAAAAGTATATAATCAAGCCACTTGTTCTTCTCAACGCCGACATGTTTCCATTTCTTGCATTGTGATAACCTTCTAATACTCGTCTATATACGTATTACAAACAATGCTTCAAGAAAACTACCTCTCTTTATTATATATATATATTTTACTGGTGATACCAGATCAGGCTGCCCTATGGCTCCCTGAGACGAAATTCACCTACATTGACGTTTTTTTTTGTTTTTTTTTTTGTAAAACTTAATTATGTTCTACAAAACCAAAAACAAAAACAACATCCCCTCTCCCTTTCTCCCTCCCCTTTTTTATTTTATTTTTAGAACTTGAAGCATAAATCTTTTACTATAATGACCAGATTCGGCATTAAATAACCCAAAAAGGGTTGATATGCCGTAAAACAAAACTACCAAACCAAAAACGATGATTAAACATTTGAAGATATAAAGAACTTGAAGCATAAAAAACTTTTACTATAATGACCAGATTCGGCATTAAATAACCCAAAAAGGGTTGATATGCCGTAAAACAAAACTACCATACCTATATATATTTTATATTTTCATGAAAATATACATCATCTCTTCTCTATTTTCACACTTTTCGATGATTGAAATGATATTTTCCTGTTTAATTAATATAGGTGCTCTTTTGATTCATGACATTCTATTAATACACAATTTATTAATGGCAAGGTTTAATGAAATTAATGACTTTTTGCGTAAAAATCACACAATTAAGACGTTTACCTATTCAAATACGTCGAAATAATAGTGAGGCATTTCACTTAAAAAAATCATGTAAATATTATTACGGAAAATATTAAATTTGAGATATTTGTTTTAAAACGGCTACAATTATGTGCGCACTGAATAAGTAACCATGAATATAGATGGGTTGATATGAATATGGATGTAGTTATATAAGTAATGGAGCACACATTAGCGTATTCACATGAATAAACGCATTTGCACGTAAAACCTCAAAACCGTCCAAAATGTAGCACTAGAGCGAAGACATAACATAAACATAAAATTTCGATTAAGAAGAATAAGTTCAATTACTTACTTAATTAAACCGCTTTATTATTTCTGTAAGTGAAATTAATTGGCATTTATAACCCATTCATATATAAACCATATACGGAAACGGTTACCTCGTGCACACATTACATCACCTTCACTTAAAAAAGTAATATTTCTGTTTTGGATTCGATTCCTGTCTTTTGCTTCTTTTCTTTTCGAACAAGTTGGTGCCCTTGCAAATGTCATTGTAAAAGTAGGTACTATATACCTTTTGCGAAATGAATTTAGAGCCGGAACTGTTATAAATGTGGGTTTGTTAATGTACAAAATGGGCCATAGAAATGACTACCACTAAAATTTACTTTGTTAATGTTAGTAAACATACAGTTTAAAGATATGTGTTTAAACATGCTTGTTTGTATTTGTCTTTGGCCAATCACAACTGACGCATCCCAAGCTTAATATTATATTTGAAGTATAACCCCAAGTATTTATTAATCTTTCGTGTGCAATATCCACGAAATCGCAAGTCATGTAAAATAAATGTCTCATATACACACACACACACGCACACACACATGTATATATATATATATATATATATATATATATATATATATATAAATTATCCACCTGGCAATATAGACACGTTTCAGGGTGTTTGCAAATCAATGTTAATCAAAATCGATATATGAACACGAATTGTGTGGATCATTATTTACGGCACAGTTGTTTTCACTTACACATGCCCGTAATCGTTCCATTTTCACTGTTACTCTATATATTAATGAATTTCTTTTCAATAACGTTGTTATGCTAACACACGTAAATATACAAAGCGTGAAAATAATGGTACTGTGTGTGCTGTGTTAACTATGGGTGAAAGAGAGATTAGCGTATTTAGTTGTTATCTAACATCGTATCTTGTTAATCGTAGCTTTCAGCAATTATTGAATATATTTTACTAGGTTTTATTTTATCTTACTGTTTTCACCACGAATATCCTCCTGCTCAAAACACAATGCCCGTTTGACACTTTCTGGCTATTGTATGGATGAACAGGAATAACCTCACTATTCACCTGGTTTTGTAAGGATTCATGAGAGTGGTGCAAACCTGTTCAGTTTTGTGATTTAATGTTATTATTATCTATCAGAATACTAGTTCTACAACTATTATTCTAATAGTTTATTATACAACTAGAATATTTATCATATAAAATACATAAAATCATCGTAAATCGAAAAAGTTTACTGGTATGAAATCCAGAAAAAATAAATAAAAGACGGTGTAGATATTGGTGAAAAAAAAGTTATTATTAAAGAATTCATGTGAAAAGAAAATTATTAAAAAGACAACAAACTATGTACCAGTTCAAATAAGTAATGAAATTAAAATGACTGAAAACAACATTAGTTACAATACAACACATGAGGTCATATATATTTTGAATAAGATTGACACATTGGAGTAGTTCCTACTGATAATTTCGTACATGTGTATATATATATATATAAGTGCAGGTTAGTAGTCCGAGGTTGTAGCAATGCGATGTAGTTGCCGGAAGGTGGAAATGGTGAACAAAAATAAACGAGAAGAGAAAACGAATCCCTAAACGATTTATTAATATTTTACAGAAAAACTGATTAAGTACCAGAATAGTGAATACTTACAGGTAAATAAAAAGTTCAGCAAAAGGTAATCTTACATTTTCAAAATAAAAACTTTCATTATCAAAAGACAACAATTAAAGACCGAGAGGGTCGAAAAAACGTAAAAAAACGGAATCAAACCATTGAAACACCGCAGCAGACTATTGGGAGTAGGAACGCAGAAAATGTCAAAATGTACTTAACTATTCAGCTAAAGTTAACATTTAATTACTATTTGTTTATTTATATACTCATTATTATAATTTTTTTTTCATGTTTTAAATTTTGTTTTTATTATTTTATTTTATTGAATTTCAAACTTTAGTTCAGGGATTACAAATGTATCCGCATACACATACACACACATGAGAATACACACATATATACATACATGGATATATGTATACACATACACAAGGCCTTAATGGAGTTGAGAATGCGGACACTAATATAGCAATGCGTGTTGCCACATGATATGAAGTGTTTGTGGAAGGAAGAAATATGGGTGTTCAGATTCTTTTAAATGCGTTGGTGTAGAGGCCTAAGGGTACTACCGATGTAGAACTTTTGACACTTAGAGCATTGTAGGTTGTATATGTATAGTTGCGGAGGCAGAGGCCAGAGTTCATGATGGGGCAATTAGCTAGGGACAGAGGTCAGGTGTGTAGTAGCTTATTTTGGATAAATTTAGTTGGAGAGAAGTGCCTGTGCGAGAGAGCTGTATGTTAAGGCTCTCACTACGTATGGCATTGCGGATGGCGGAAGTGATACGGTCGCTAAAGAAGGGGAGCTTAAGGTTGCAAGTGTTGGAGAGTGTGCGGTGTCTACGTCATTTGGTTGTTTTAAGGCTGGATATTGTAGTGAGGGGGAAACCGTTGGTTAATAGGGTCTGGTGGAAGGCTTCGGTGTCTGTTTTTTATCGGAAGTAACGAGCATTTTTCCTGTATTAAGGTGAGTTCGGTTTGTGCGTAACTAATTTTGGATTTGAGTGGTAGTGCAAATTTGTAGTGGATGAAGAGGTTCCCGCAGGCGGGTTTTCTATAGAAAGTGGTGTGGAGAGATCCGTCGTCATTAATGCTGAGTTTAAAGTCTAGAAGTGAGAAAGAGCATGAGGTGTTGGGATGTTCAGTGGTTAATTTTATGTGGAGGTCAGTATTACTAAATGTATTAAAGATAGAGGTAGCTTCCTCTCGGGATGAAGTAAGGATCAAAATGTCGTCAACGTATCTCGAGAAGAATATATGGGAATGGCAGGTGCTAAATGCTTGTTGTTCCAGTCTGTCCATGAAGGAAATGGCGAGGAGGCCGGAGAGACTTGAACCCATGGGTAAGCCAGAGACTTGTTTATAAGTGGCTTGCTGGAACTTGAAGTAAGTATTATCCACAATGATAAGTAGGAGCTGATGTGTGTCTGTCGGGGTAAGCCCAAAACAGTCAAGGTTGTTATAGGAGATGTGGTCAGTTATAAGGTCAATGGCGGGGTGTGCGGGAATGGAAGTATAAAGGGAGACAACGTAAAGTTTTAAGATGTAGTTGTTGAGGCGGAGCTGTTGGGGTTGGAGTACGTGGAGTCTATTTAATACCTGGTCAGAGCTGCTGACCTGTGCGGGGAAGGTGGAGAGTAGTATGTGGGAGAGGAGGCAGGAGATCTTGTAAAGAGGCCCCTCGGTACTGGGGACTATATGCCTGAACTGGAAGTGGTTGCTGGTTTTGTGGGTTTTAATGAGATGGTAAAAGGTGGGGAGTCTGCTGTTTCTAGTGGTGAGATTGAGCCTATTAGCATTGGGGAGATTACGTCTGGAGACAATTTGGGACCAAGCGTTGTTGATAGAGGTTTGTATGTGGGTAGCTGAGATGTTATTATCGGGTGTGTAAAGGGAGGTATTGCTGAGGTGTTCCAGGGCGAGAGTGTTGTAGGATTATTAGGAGATAATGCAGAAGTGCATCAGAGGGTAGGTAGACCAGGTGTTTACTCCTTAGGCCTATATATATATATATATATATATATATATATATATATATATATATATATATATATATATATATATATATATATATATATTAGACTATTATCACGGTAATTGATCACTGGTAAATAATTGTCTCAAAGAAATTGCTCATGTATATATATACATATATATATATGTATATATATATATATATATATATATACATATATATATATATATATATATATATATATATATATATATATATATATATATATATATATATATATATATATATATTAAATAGCCGAGAAAACAATTAAGGCCTAATAATAATGAAACACACAATTTGTTTTATATCAGAATAAAACACAATATTAATGAAATAAAAAAAATAAAATTACATACAATTTTAAAATACTGTAAAGTAGTTTTGGATTTTATAAGTTTAATGTGTTTAAATTTTAAAAGCAAAGTAAAAAAAGAAAGTTTCATTATTTTTTGTTTGTAGTTTTACTTGCTCCGCCCCGTAAAACATCATTCACTGATATGCTTAGTAAAAATGTATTCTGTGTATGCAAGGAGAACGTGTTGTCATGTCGACACTTTTGTTATGTGTTTTTTGTAGTCTTGTGCGGTATGTTATATTTCATGGCTCGATTTCAATAATTGATTGCCATATCAAATGAGTATTAAACAAATATCTTAAAAATATTGATCTAATTAGAAGTAAATAAAATCATCGATGTTTACATATAAAGCGATATAGCTGTCCGCCACTGCATTTTATCGTGAGTATTTGGCTTGACAAAAAAATCTATCAAGAAAATCCAATTATAGTATTGGACCTTCCGAATACCGAACCTATATTTCCCAAAGTGAACGAGTTACTATTAAAGTGCCATATTTCGATCCGAACGAAAATGGAAAATGTATGTATTAAAATATCGCATTGCAGCACATCAAAACTATCATAGAGGCTGCCAAACCCTCGTTAGACAAAGATAACAAACTGTTATAATTAATTGAGAATTTTCTCAGACGAAATTCAAATATAATTTATTACAGAAAAATGTAGCTATAATATTTTAAAATGTGAAATGTTTACGTGACAGAAAAGGGATATCAAAACGATGAACGGGTAAACAGTCTTAAAATGAAACACACGCATTGATGTTACCGTAAAAATCATTTAAAAAATTGAAAAATTACTTACCATGTAAATAAATTTGGAAACAATTTAAATGTATACTAGACATTAAGAGGTTACATAGAATTTTAATACAATTATTTTTCGACGAACGATTATAAGGAAAAGCAAAAAGAAATGCACCACATTGATGATAATAGTCTAGAAAAAACGTGCTCTTTTAATGCACGCCGAACATGTTTTCATGTCGACACTTAATATGTAAACATAGAATAGGTTACACGTGGGAAATATTCTTCCAATAAGTAGTTACGTCATACGGCTAACAAAGAAAATATGAAATAAGTAAATATTGGGGGCAGGATTGAATGCAAAATGGAATTCTTAGATCTTGAAATATCTTTGTCTGTTAAACAATAACGTTGATTGGATTTAATTTTACAGTTTCTAAATTAAAATGGGAAACTTTCAAATGTAAAAAGGGAAACTGTTTGCTGACGTCTTGATCAATTAAATGAAATGAAATATAATTTCGAATATGGCGTCACTTCTTAATAAACACTGGGGTATTTACAGAAGTATAACTTTAAAGATGAGGCAAATATACGTTAGAGAGACAGATAAGTAGCTATACATGCGCGTGTGCTCCAACTAGGACTGATGTTGTCTTCTTTTTTCTTTCTTGTGATATATGGTATAGATGAAAATACAGTTCTATAATTATAATGTGTTCGGTTCGGTTTTGCATGAGCAATATCTAAGAACTCAGGATAACGACGGCAAGCCGAAGTAAAAAGGAGGCTGCATCTTCTGCTACATAAATGTAACACTCAATTAGTATGATGTTACAAAAAGTAAACCGTGAATCTTCAGAACATTATCAATCTTTACACATCTCATGATAATAACGAAAGTCAATGTATTTGGATATATCTATATGTATAGCTTGCTTGAGGACAGTTATCTTATTTGACCATCGTATGTTGTAATAGTAATTCATATCAGACTTATTTTATGAACAAATAATGAAAGTTAAGTGAAATTGATTTTTTTTTCACTTCTGAAATGATTATTTAAAAATAGCATATTTTAAGGATGAAATCTAATTTAAACTCCAGCAAAATAATTAATTAAATCTATGACAGCGTTGCTATAGCAATTGCAATAAGTAAATAAACAAAACAATATAATTTCTATAAATAGTTTACCCACAAAACAATTACACTCCGAAGGAATCACATGTCTAACTGTTTGGTAAGCTGTACCATAATTTATATCACACTTGTATTTATTCAGTTTCTATTGACAATGGATGCACTCTTTGATGCCAACTAATGTTATATATTTTTTTAGTTTCGACTCATGTTATATGCACATCTAGAATCACTGAATGTTGTCATTAGACAATTCATTTCTTGATATACAAGGGAAGATTAAAATATTACACCACGATTTTATTGCTATATAGAAAAAAGTTCTAATATGGTGAAAGGAACACGATAATTAAGATTCGCTACACTTCCTTTGTCAGTACCGTTACAATTACAGATTTACTGTCGAGATGTAAAATTGTCCAAAGACAAAATTCGAGTAACCGACTTGAATGTGTGTGCTTCGGTAAATGAATAATGAGTAAAAAACAATCCACCCTAATATCTCGTTCTTGTGTGATGTATTCTATTTCGGCAGATGATAATAAGCTTAAAATACTTATATAAGGTGTGTTCCTGTGTGATATAATGGGGTCACCGGAATATGCACCATTGTGTATCTGTATGATAACGCCATTCACTGGGATATGTATTTTGATTTTAATACCACCGTTCTAAAAATTATGTTTACTATAATTTGTTGCAAGTTAACATAAGGGATTTGCTAGAATAATCAATTTCATATGTATTATGTAGCAATTACTTAACCATGCATGCTAATTGTAGCACCGTCATCGATTTTTAAACCAGCGCAAACATTTTGAAGTTCCTACATGAAAATAAGTCATAACTTTAGAAGGAAGAAAGGTGTCGTTATACAAAACGATTAGGGGACATCAAACAATCTGAAGCTGAATGATAAAGCGCTCTCTCTCTTTCTTTCTCTCTCTCTCTCTCTCTCTCTCTCTATATATATATATATATATATATATATATATATATAGATAGATAGATAGATAGATAGATAGATAGATAGATACATAGATAGATAGTGTTTAGATTTTCTGAAAATTAATTGTTACCTTATCGATAGTTATCAATGGAACGATTTTAAAATCACTAATAACATTTTAGAAAGTGGACAAACCTCCAAATATATTAATTACATTAGCAAAGAAGGTTGTGTTTTCGGTCGATAGTTTTAGTTTCTCACTACGTTTGACTGGTTTGTGTACAACCAATCGCCAATATCGCTGTACAAATCGTCAACAAACAAATAGCAGGCGTGGTCTAACATAAAATCGTTTGCATATGGTTAACTAGCTCAATTGTCAAGGTCTCAAGAAACGTGAGAGGAACACGTTAAGCGATGAAGTGGATCCCGTTAATGATAGGGACCCATATTGTAGCCAATGCAGCCTGATATGACCTTAGCTATTGATATTGAACTTCACAAGTTCGGTCATAGTCAAATTATGTATGGTATTTCAACTTGAATTAAAAAAAATTGATCCGTGAAAATAATGTCTTTTGATTACAATAAACACTATGCGACATTCCAGCTATATCGGATAGTGTTTGAGTTATCAATGCCTTCATGGCATAACTTTGCGAATTCTTCATGCAACATGAAGAAGCAAGGCCAATATAAGACTTTGATCCATCCTAACGTTGTCAGAATGACTTTTGTTTTTGTTACATGAGGAAAGGATTTGCACAATATAGTAATTCTCATCTCTTATTTTTATATAAATAACACAAAAAAATCAAGTTATTTCCGAAAATCTGTTTAGAAATAAAAATAGCACAAGAGTAACTAATATATTATATGGCTCGCCTAAGATTTCCATTAGCAGAGTGGATACGTCTGTAATCAAATCCGGAATTGTCGAAATTAATATTTAGGTAATTTCTTTTTTTTATGAGGCAATAAAATGACTTCACTTGACAAGTAGTATTGATCATTTCCAATAAGAATTGATTGCAATAATAAACTTGACAACCGACGGGGGATTTGACCAACATGAAGTTGGTGAAACATACAAGAGGATAACGAGAATGAGCGTCCAAATTGTCAGACAACACTCACAATTATTTGTTTTAAGTGGATCGTATATTGTGCCAAACACAACCCACTCTCCCCACCAGGCATATTGTGAATGTATTAGTAACTTAACCTTCCAGTAGAAAGAGAACTATCTGGTTGTAAGTGTTATTGTGAAGGATCCTTCTACTCGTCACAATTCACTAACGAGTCAACTATTCAAATAATAATTCGAGGGAATAGTAGGGAAACGCGGGACTTACCTAACTAGCATGTGTGCATAGTTCAATGGGTCGGTCGTGGAAGTAAATGAATGAAGAAGAAAGAAACAAAAATGGCTGGCTTGTCATATGCCTGCAATGTGACCACCTGATATGTAAATGAGATGCTCCTGGTTGGAGATAAAAAGAGGGTTGATTTGTTGTTTTGGACGTTCACTTTGAAGTTGGATTTCAAAGAGATAAGTGAGATAATCAGAGGTTGGAAGTTTTAAGCTATCTCGGCGCTTGGTGTGTGGTGACTCGAAAGGCAGAAAATGGACAAATTCGATTTTCGCTTGATACCTGAGTTTGATGGATCTACCGCTGGACCGTCTGTTGTTGAATGGGTTGAAAAGGCTGAGAAGATCTGTACACTGTGCAGAATTAAAGAACCAACCACAGTCATTCGTCTGAGGTTAATCGGAGGGGCCTATGCAGTCTACCAGCAACTCGGGGATGAACCAGACTGGGATACAATCAAACATGGCCTGTATACAGCATTTGGTACAGATCCGTTTGTTGCATGGCAACAGTTTACGAGCCGGCGACTTCAGGCCAAGGAAATGGTTGACGTGTACCTAGCTGACCTACGAAAGTTGTCGGTACCATTTGGTGGAGTCAGCGATGAGATATTAAGATGTGCATTTTTAATAGGCTTACCTGAGGAGGTCAGCAGACTGTTGCGGACATCGTCACGAATTGATGAATTGACAACGGACGAGTTATTAGCCCGAGCTCGAAACATCTGCAAGGAACATGAGCCAATTGCAGCAGCAACTAGTATTCAACATGCAGCAGTCGAACTACATGGAGGCAAGGTAGATTCTCTCCCAGATAGTAATAAGCGTGTAGGCCCAGTGTGCTATAAATGTGGGGAAATCAATCATTTTGCTAAGGAGTGCCAAAGTGATAGGAGGGGTGTATATCCACGAGCACAGAGAACGGTACAGTGCTATCGCTGCAATAAGTTTGGGCACATATCTCGCAACTGTTCGGGAAACGAGGTTGGGGGCAAGGTACTATCGCCACCCTTGCCCCTTGCCAACCAATAAACACAGGATTACCGGTCATTGGCGTTAAAATCGACGATGTGAAGTGTACAGCACTCATAGACACGGGGTGTTCCCGGTCTATAGTTAGTGCACATTACTGTCGGATGTGGCGGGAGAAACCAGTCGGTATTATGACAATCAATGGTTTATCCCAGGCATGTTGTGGTGAAGGGACAGTGACGATTTGTACTGAGAAGGGTGACACAGCCAAAGTTGATGTTCTGGTGATGCAAGAAAAACCCCTTGGCTATGACATGTTACTTGGAATTGATGCGATACAAGCACTAGGAGGCGTCATAGTCACAGCGACTGGAGGTGTAATGCTTGGAGAAGGGAAAGAAGTCTGTGCAGCCGTGTCTATTGAAGAAAAGGACTTCTGTGCTACGTTTGACGACAACGAAAAGGCGTGGACTGCAAAGTGGAAATGGACTATGAGCCAGGCACCAGATCGACTGTGCAACACCATTCCAGAGTATGAAGTTTCCACAAAGAATAGGGCCGCATATGAAGAAGAACTTCAGATATGGATTGAAAACGGATGGTTAATACCGTACCCACAGGAACGTCTGGGACCACCCAAAGGATTAATTCCGCTCATGGCTGTTGAACAACCTACTAAAGACAAAATTCGACCCGTAATGGATTACCGAGAATTAAATCACCACGTTGATGCTTTCACTGGAAATGCAGATGTGTGCGCTGCTAGACTACGAGAGTGGCGTCAGAAAGGGAGTAATGTAGCACTGTTGGATTTGAAGAGAGCCTACCTGCAGATACGTGTCCATGAGTCATTATGGCCATTTCAGACGGTGATAATCAAGGGAAAACGATATTGTTTGACACGTTTAGGTTTTGGCCTGAATGTAGCACCCTTAATAATGACAGCTATTATTAAACCTTTTTTGATGCAGGTTGAGACCACAGCAAAAGCTGCTTCAGCTTATATTGATGACATTTACATTGATGAGGATATAATGTCTGCCGATGTGGTTCGAACAAAACTGGAATCGTTTGGGTTAATAAGCAAAGACCCTAAGCGCCTAAAAAATGGGGCGCCCGTGTTAGGGCTAGAGGTCTATGAGAAGGGCAATACTTTGCGATGGAAGCGAGGGAGCGCAATTCCAGAGTTACCCAGTGTATTGACAAGACGCATTGTGTTTTCTATTTGCGGTAAATTAGTAGGACATCTACCTGTTTGTGGATGGCTCCGATCGGCAACAGGAGTGTTAAAACGACGAGTAACTGCAGTAACCACAGGATGGGATGACATGGTGGATGATAATGCTCTCCGGCAAATGATGGCTGAAACGTTGTCCAGAGTACATAGGAACGATCCTGCCCAGGGTGAGTGGCAAGTATCTGGAAACGAAGTGAATGCATGGGTTGACGCAAGTTCACTGGCTACAGGTGTCGTGTTGGAACAATTAGGAGCTGTCGTGGAAGATGCGTGCTGGCTTCGTCCGAAAAATGATGCCCAGCATATAAATTTGGCAGAGCTCGATGCCACGTTAAAAGGGCTTAATCTTTCATTGCAATGGCAGGCCAAGGTTGTGCATCTTCACACTGACTCATTGTGTGTTTACCACTGGTTGACCGACACCTTAACTGGGAAGGCCCGGGTTAAGACTAGAGCGGCAAGTGAGATGTTAGTACGTAGGAGACTGGAAATAATAAAGCGTCTAGTTGACGAATACAGCTTGCAGGTGGACATCACTTTAGTTTTGTCAATGCAGAATTTGGCTGATAGCCTGACGAGAGTACCAAAGAGGTGGATTGATGTAATGAGGCAGGGATCTGATCCTCCACAACAGACATGCGCGACCGTAACAGATCAATTGACACCTGACCAGATCCGTACGATACATCAGCAGAGTGGACATCCCGGAATTCGGAGGACAACATATTTTGTCCGAAGAGTGTGTCCTTCAACTACAAGAGCATCAATCAAGGCAGCTATACGCTCGTGTGAAGAGTGTCAGCGAATTGATCCGGCACCATCCCAATGGCAAAAAGGAAAGCTTGAGGTGGAGGACAACTGGTATCGAGTAGGAATGGACATAACGCATTATGAGGGCAAGCACTTTTTGACCATGACAGATTGTGGACCAACACGGTTCACAATATGGCGCCTGTTGACACGACAGGATGCATTTAGCATTATACGACAGTTGAGAGCTGTCTTTTTTGAACGTGGTGCCCCGCTTGAAATTCTGACTGATAATGCCACTACATTTCGATGTCAAGAATTTCAGAAATTCACGCAGGAATGGGGGATTAGAATGCGTTACCGATGCGCATATTTTCCCGAAGGTAACGGTATAGCGGAGCGGTGTCACCGCACCATTAAAAGAATTGCGGCCAGGACACAGTGTTCTATTCCAGAAGCGGTGTACTGGTATAATATGACACCAAAGGACGATGCAACACCAGAAACTGCCCCAGCTAATGGGATTTACCGCTATGAACAGCGTATAAAAGGTATTGATGTCACGCCATCAGAGATTGGCGTTGTCAATACACCATATCAAGTGGGAGACAGTGTTTGGGTGAAACCCTCAAATGCTAGGTGCACTGAAAAATTTTGCAGAGGAAAAATAGATAAAATCATAAGTCCTCAGACCATGTTGATTGATGGTGTACCACGGCATGTAAAAGATATCCGCCCCTGTTATACCTCTCCTGATTCTGAGGATAACGAGGAAGATCACATACAGTTCAGGGATGATCCTGACTGCCTACTACCCCTACCGGTGAGCGTAGAAACACTACCTACAGAACCAGATGAGGGAATGATGGAACATACTGAGGAAGATGGGACCGAGGAAGTGATGCCTCCGGTTCTTCGAAGGAGTACCCGACAAAGACGGATACTGCCCCCATGCCCTGATTGTGAAACACCGCTTAGGGAACCACGAGAGGAGATAATGGCACAGATTGGTGGCAATAACGGTGGTAATGAGGAAGATGGCAATGAGGAAGTGATGCCCCCGATTCTTCGGAGGAGTACCCGACAAAGACGGATACTGCCCCCATGCCCTGATTGTGAAACACCGCATAGGGAACCACGAGAGGAGATAATGGAACAGATTGGTGGCAATAACGGTGGTAATGAGGAAGATGGCAATGAGGAAGTGCTGCCCCCGATTCTTCGAAGAAGTACTCGACAACGACGGCCACCCCCTGCCCTGTGTGTGATCATGAGATCAGGGGGGAGTGTAGGGAAACGCGGGACTTACCTAACTAGCATGTGTGCATAGTTCAATGGGTCTGTCGTGGAAGTAAATGAATGAAGAAGAAAGAAACAAAAATGGCTGCCTTGTCTCTTTATATGCCTGCAATGTGACCACCTGATATGTAAATGAGATGCTTCTGGTTGGAGATAAAAAGAGGGTTGATTTGTTGTTTTGGACGTTCACTTTGAAGTTGGATTTCAAAGAGATAAGTGAGATAATCAGAGGTTGGAAGTTTTATTTCCTAACTTTTCCTAACTGTATTTCTGAAGGTGGAGTGATAGTTCTTATAGAAATTCAACAAAATATGCCGATTCAAGTGTTACTAATGCATCACTTTCTTCAACACCAAAATAACGGACTAGAACAGACGATGCAAATACGTACACATTCCTACAAGTGGCGATTGATTGAAACCGGACGTTCATAGTTACGGATGGCTGAAATAATCATATTGTATACACTTTTCATGAAGACGAACTATGTCTAGAAATATTAAATTATAGACGTAGTTGTATTATATGAAATAAGGTGAACATACGTAACTCTAAGAGAAGCGGCTGTTAAATAGAAAAATGCGTAAGAGAGAGAGTAGTAATATGAGTGGTATGTGAGAATAAGTCAGCAGCAGAAGAATGAACGAAGTAATACACAGTGTGTAAAGTAAACACAAATAGAAGAGCGCGTTGAGTGAATGTATGCACGTTATTTTCGCAACTTTTTTATTATTAAAGAGCGATAGAGTGAAATATATACGGACCATCGTTAATTTTTACAAATGAGTCACTACTAATTATGGTCAAAAACTACTTGAGGATACGGGTTAAAGTGATGAATGGGTTGGCAGTTTAAATAAGTGACGCTAAAATATGCGAGCGTAATTGCGTTAGATAAAGAAAATGTCCGACACAAAAGTGTTGAAAAGTAGCAGAAAAGAACTAGTGCAAAATACAAATATGACATTGAGTTTATGTAATGCCATTGCTGTTGCAGGTTTAGTATCGTGAGACTGGGTTGAAGTTTAATTTCCATTGAGGAAGCCAATACAATTTATTTAAAATCGTACATAATAATAAATTTCTCTCTTTCTCTCTCTCTGTTTCTCTCTCATTCTAGCTCTCCCCCCCCTCTCTCTCTCTCTCTCTCTCTCTCTCTATATATATATATATATATATATATATATATATATATATATATATATATATATACATATATATATATAAATATATATTTATGAAAATATATTTATGCAATTAAGCTACTCGGAAGCTACAACGTTTCATCATCGGGGGTAATCGTCAAGCTAAAATGCATGGATTTTGTTTTGCCGGGAGTTTTTTTTAATACACGTCTACCTAGTGAAACAATTCTTTTCTTAGCCAATCGTTAGGATTCTCACAACAAAAGGTTCGGTTGATTTTAATTCATATTTCTTATTCTATTGTTCTGTTTTCTATAGGGTTACCTATTCCTATTTCTTTATTGTGTAAGATAATGAGTAAATTTATTTTAACACGTGCTTGCTTGTATTTTTATTTTATGTTTTAGTTTTTAAGTTTTGAATGTACTACCTTCCTCTACTCACGTATCGAGTACTGTTGAAGTAAATACTGAAAATTGACACATACAAAACTATATGTCCTCATCATTTGATGGCTATACATGAAATAATGATATATATATATATATATATATACATATTAATTATAAATATATAGTAATTATCAATAAACATGAATTATTTATTACCTACAGACATCGCAATCTTCAGTGCACCAAGTAAATTTCCGACGGCAGGCGCGAACTCCGATTACAAATCGCAACGTATTCGCAGTCAAGAACGGTTCACGTTGGCCACCACACATAAGCTTAGAATTAAGGAGGAATTTAACTTTGTAAATACTAAGTCGGCGGGTATTTTACAACGACTAGCGAATAGTGATCTACAACAACCCACTGAGTTGGATATCGGAATGAAGCTAGTAGCAAACTCACTCTATATAACTTTAATTCGAAATTTTGGAAATAAAAAACAGACAAAACAAACACGAGAATACCCATAGGAAATTATCAGCATTCATCGGCAGTACATCTAGATTTCTTTGATAATATTATTACAGTAGAGGCGATGTATATCTTATGTTGGCTAATTAGATTAGACTATAATATAACATTTGATGATCACTTCTTTAACGTATATCGTATATTACAACAGTATGCAGTAGGCAACCACCTTAGAACATTATTTATGAACATCGGACGAATCACGAGACGCTGAGATATAACCGTCATATGGGAACAGTTTCATAAATGCCGGATTTGGGGGTGAATTCTCTAAAATTTACTCATTATTCTTGCATACAACTGATGTTATCTGCATTGTGCACTTTCTTCATCTGTCTGTGTTTATTTGGATATAAACGTAAGATTATATTCGGCAATGTATTTGCTGTTGTTTTGATGCGCTCAAATTGTTAATTGTCTTAACTGTGTCATGCCAACGTTGAATAATTATAATCTAAGTAGTACAACTCTTCACAATGCAAAATGACGTTCATTAGTTATCTCCATGGCAACAATATCCAGTCAGAATGTTATTTAATCGTTAAATAAGCGTAAAATACACTTTTCAGCCCAACGAATAGTTTATTTTCTCGCTCTCATTGTCACGCCAACTTCTACTGTACATCCATCTACCTATCCACATGTTTCTTTCTAAAATAATAGAACACCAGGTGAACGTCTCTTTCAACATCCACTGTGTTCTTCTGTATATTTTAAAATGGCACGAACTAGGCGTGAGTGTCATCTCTTAGCATCCGAAAACATTAAAACATTACTATTTATAAAGCTATGTCTGTCTTTTAAGCGTTGAATACAACTATGCCTTCTGCATTTCATAATCAATTTCAAGAGGATATCAAGAAAGTGTTCAGATCATTCCTCTGAAAATGTCAAATTCGATCAGATGAATCATAAAAGATGGATAAAACAGAAATAAGTATAACACAAAGTTTATAAGAGGAAGAAGGAATCAGTGAGAGTGGACATGAATAATTAATAAGAGAGATAAGAGAGATGGTTAAATAAAAATAAGTTTAAAAGTAATGAAGCAAGACGAAATAGATAAGGATTATGAATACATTTCATAATTATGAAACATACGGTTCATACAGAAGACATAAATGACCAACTAAAAGTAAATAAATAAGGAAGCATCATGCAAGACAGTCATAGTTTATCCTCGTTAACACTTATTTTGATTTTCAAATATTGACAAATAAATTAAATATAAAGAATTTAAATAATTAAAATAGAAAATTATATAAACAAAAGAAAGAAATGTAAGAAAGTAACACATTTAAAAGAGAAAAACCAAACATAATGCGAAAATTGAAATGTATTCATACGAGAGAAACTAATTTAGAGATGGATGACATTGAAAAATGTAAAAGAATGCCCAACCACATAATTACAAGGAAAGGAGATAAATTACTATTCTGAAACAGAAGTAGTAATACATTGAAAGATAAACAGTAAGAAAATCAAACAAAGAGGAAATAAATAAATGTATAAACTCACGAATCAAAATCGCCATGAAACGAGGAAAAGAGAAAGTGAATATGAATGAGTTCCCGCCTATTTCGATGTTCATTTCCATTGATGCCAAACATGGCGTTCGACAAACTGATTGAAAGTTGGTTTTCCATTTTCATATTTGATTGACAATAATCTTTTGGTGTAAAAACACGGCCTGCCTATAGGCATTTTACCAATCAGGTGTCGATTTTATTGACTTTCCCTGTGAAATTAGAAGCATAATACGCATCGATGAACAGCACTGAAGATCAAACGGAAATGTCACAAAAATATTAGAATATCGGGAATATGGTATTGCTACATGACTCATTATTCGAACAACATTCATATCAATGACAAGGTCACTTATTATTTTCGACCTAACGCATTTATGGACGCTATCGTAGCATTACATATCTACATATGATGTGCTAAGCCTCTATCCATGTTGTTACTGTTGGCTTAGTATTATTAAACTGAACTTATCTTCTGAATAAACGGATGAATATTTTAATCGCTTCTCCTTATTCTGTGAATTAGTCTTCACAATTCACGAGCGATGTTTCTGAAAAAGAAAGAGTAATTGTTATTTCCTCAAATGAAACAATACTCTTTAACATCGAAAGACATTTCTTCAAATAGATTTACATATCCGATGAAAGGAGACCACCGCTAAACACGCGTTATATAAAATAATAAAATGATAAAATGATAAAATAACAAGATGATAAAATAACAAAATAATAAATACACGTTGAAAACAAACTTTTACAAATGTTGGTAGCCTTATTCCTTTATATATATATATATATATATATATATATATATATATATATATATATATATATATATATATATATATATATGTATATATATATATATATGTATATATATATATATATATATATATATATATATATATATATATATATATATATAATCCATATAAGATATGTCTTAAATGAGTGACTTTTCTACCAAATCCAGGTAAGAATAGAAGATAAAACAAGATTCGAATGAGATGTTCGCATATCTCGTTGACTGATATAGCTTTAAAACCCCCATCTGTATATCATGCTTCGTCAGTAAATCAAGAAAATCATTGTAACTTGTATTTAAAAAAATATCTTTCATTCATTATAATGATTTTATATTTACCCCGACAACTTCTCATTCTCTTTGCATAGTATTTCCAAAGAGGAGATATAGTAAATACCCACACACAGTATTAATTACTAAAACTAAACTCATAATATCGGTGAGAAATAACGAATAAACGATGAAATAAATGTATCGTATTACGCAGTGCGTCATATCACTTCGTATAAAAGAAAGACGTAACGAGATTTATTTTAACATTTAAAAAGGATTAACTACTTAAAATAGTCATTTGAACATAGATAACACAACAAAACAAATGATCTGTTGTAAACTATAAACTTTATAAATACTTTGCACTATTTTACTAACTTTTTTAATAACACATGAATATTCAAATCTTCACTCTATAATTACTGGCACGTTTTCCGTGAGCCAATTTAGCAACACCACTCATATCAGGTGAACAAAGATGCTTTTGTTATGTTCTGGATAATGATATAGCCGAGTATGGTGTGAGGTAAGTAATTATTAAATGTGTACACTTATTCATTTGATTTACATATCAGATAATTGTTGTGTTGGTTTCAGTCATTACAAAAAAGTATTAAATTAAGGGCAGTTATTTAAAATAAACCAGATAATTCTAAAAAATACTTGATTACACGAATATTTAAGAAGCCAATATTCTTATTACATACATGTTACTTTCAATTTTAATCACATCCGTCATCAGCATGGCTAACTTAGACAGAGATCGAACCTTCGATATTGATGTACATTGTCAAGCCTTCTATCACTGGACCTAGACGCTCCGTCTAGAAATATGTACGATATTTATCAGCTAAATATTTAATGTATTTTTTATGCAATTATTTTTATTGGTGAGCCAGAAACACGTATCCATGGATTACTTTTATGTACGTATAAAATAAATACAAATATATATTAACGGAAAAAATACGTCCTATGAAATTATGGGTGACTAATAATGCAATTTTCTGCATCTTAATCACTTAGGAAAGATAGACAATCGAAATAATAGTAAGCAAAATTAAATCGAACACTACAATCACCAATAAAAATAGTTACATAAACATACATTATATATATATATATATAGATATATACATATATATGTATGTATATATAAATGATAATAACACCAACTTAATAAAGTACATCATAGTATAATTTAATATTTAAATATCTCGATCTGATAAGATAACAAGCTATTCGTTTTTCGAAGAGTATTTTGTATTAATTCGGCTGTGTTATCCAATTAGAGATTGTTTTTTTTATAAGCAGAACATTATTTTTTTGTAATTTAGAATTGAGTTCTTTTGAAAACCAATAGTGTAAGCAAAGACAAAACCAACATCAATACCCCCTTATTCCCGTCAAGCGTGCGATAGTGTACAGATAACAGTGATGATTAGCTACAGTAAAAAGCTACGATACGGCGAAGCAGCTGTATGTTGATGACTATATATATATATATATATATATATATATATATATATATATTTATATATATATATATATATATATAGTGTGCATGTGTGCGTACGCATGTGTCCGTAATCTCATGTGCGTAGTTCGTTTTAAATACACTGTGCCCGTTGATTTAGCATTCGCCATGGTTTCACTTTATTTCCTGTTTGTGCCCCTTCTCTTGTGCGTCGATTCATCTGTCTAATGACATGCAAATGTAAAGTCTTGTTTCTGTTTGTTTCCTTTCTCATGTTAAACGTTTCATCTAATAACATGCAAATTTAATGCCTTCAATTCTATTGATGTGTTCTCTGTGGTATCATCATTCAATTAGAAAATAATCTCTCGTTTCCGTTTGCGTAAATGCATGGCCGTTTTTAAAGGAAATTACAACTCATGAAATAAAACATGCATTAATCGTTCAAGGTTTTGCTAAGATCTGTTTATTTACAATATTACGCAAACACTTTCACACAAGTCTTCATATTTACAACACATATTCAAAAATAGTTAAACAATTAGGAGTAATACATGTGGCACATTTCTTACAATATAAACATATCTACGACATTGGGATACCGCTGAACACTTTACATGAAGCATTATTAGAGCTAACTGTGTATTTATATGCTAAATATAATTAATACATTTTACACTATCGGTTAGTACAATTAGATTATATATATATATATATATATATATATATATATATGTATGTATATATATATATATATATATATATAGAGAGAGAGAGAGAGAGAGATAAATTGATAGAGAGATAGAGAGGCCGAGAGAGAGCGAGACCGCACAGAACCTACATGAAAATCAAACACAAGACTCACAATTCATGTATGAAAACCAACAAGATAATGATGACCTGGTTTGTGTGGTGTCAAGTATCATCCTGACTCTCTCACGTCATCTCGCTCTCTCCTCTCTTACATGTTGTAGGCTTTCATAGGTAAATTTTGAGTCTTGTGTTAGCTGTTTATATATGTTCTGTGCGATTTACCCACTGATCCACACTTCTATTTTGGCATTTACATAGTTAGTTGTTTATATATGTTTTGTGCAATTTACCCACTGAGCCACATCTCTATTTTGGGTTTTACATAACACCATTGCAATGTTCAGCAACTCTAGTTCTTCTTTCTCAAATCTGAACTGACAAACATATATATATATATACATTTATATATATATATATATGTACAGAAAAATTAGTACAAAATTCGTACCGTCGCTTTCAAGCACTAAACGACTTAGCCATCCGGCCTTCTTCGTATATATATATATATATATATATATATATAATAAACCCATTTTATTTTGCTTTGTAATTGTATGACTGTTTTATTCATTTTTTACCATTTTACTTTCTTATGTATATCATATTTTAATTTTAAGAAAAACATTTTTTCTCCGTTCATTTAGTCTTAATTCTTCATGATACACACTCATATGATGATGTCGCAAGCGATGGCATTTATGTTCTTAAGCGTTTTCCCCTTGTTGTGGTAACGTATATTAAATGTTTAAATTATCAATCCGCTATGGTGTAACTGTGATTGAAATAAAGAAAAATATTCGATTTAGTATTAACAATTCATGTGAGAACGCAAATCACGTTGGGTAAATGAATGAGATTCCGTAGAATACGAAAATGTAGAGATTTTCAGAACGTTCTGGTGAAAGAGAATCGGTGCCCTGGATGAAGAAATTTAATACACATATTCGTTTCGCCGTGTGCCTCTACTTGAGTAGTCATGGATATGTGTGTATATATTAGCGATATTGTTTTGCTTATTGAGATAATGTGTGTATGCTTTGTGTATGTGAGTTCAGTGAGAGTCGTGCGTATGCTTTGCTGTATATTATGTTGGTCAGTTAAAAATACTGTCTCGTTTAGTCAGTCGACCTTCATAGGTAGGGGTCGTTGTCTCTTAACGAATAGTAGAAACGAGAGAGAGAGACACACAGGTAGTGTTTGGTATTTCATAGTACGCGCTTAAGTACTAAATATTTCTTGGATTTTGATTAGTCGAAATAAACCGTTTATTTATGCTTTTGTCAAATGAAGATTTGATACATAAAGAACACATTCGCTGCTGCTTCGAACAATATGAAATATAAATGTGAATTTCTCTCTATCAAAAGGATGTGTTAACATAAACATATCCGAGCGGAAATGAATGATAACTGCAATTTGTAGTGTAAATATGTTTACTTTTAAACTGCTTACATTTCACAAATCTCGAAGACGTTTTTCATTTAAATGTTATGCTAGGATCTAGATGCTTTCATTTGTAAAAATCTGAATCAACATATGTTTTATTAATAAATATGTATCCACTAGTAGGGCATCTATATCTAGGCAACTTTTAACATCTTTACACTATCAGCTGTTACATTATACATTGATCATACTTGTTACTGGTAAGCAAACATTTAACACGAGTTGATAGTGATGAAAACAAAGGAGAAATCGATGAAACGAAACTTGTATTTAACCATACTGTTTGTAATAAAAAAAATGTTTAAAATAAACAATAAAACAGATAGTGTAGATTTCGTTTGATTGAGTACGATATATTCGCCTACTGCCATAGAGAAAATAATTGATTTAGAAGCGTTTTTTTCGGACACATATAACGTTCATCTTTATTAATATAGTGTATATCCATTTTCAAAATGTATCGCTATTAATATAACCATGTTTTTAAATGAAATATGCTACTTTTTCATTTTAACAATGATTTGCAATCTGCAAGTGAGGAGTACAACTAGTGTTTATTTTTACCTTAAAATATAAAAAAAAAATAAAATCGACCCGTGATTTGTTATTTATTGCTAACGGAAGAAAGAGAATATATGTATTTTGTCGTTATGTCTTTTGTTGTTGTTTTTACTTTTAAATTTCCAAACCACTTAATTGTAAACAATATATTTAGATGAAAAACAATCTACGCCTTTGTTACATTTATGTAAACTCGCGTTATACGCTAATATATTAATTGGAGTTATTGACGAGTTGGTTTCGGTTATCGATATGCCAAGCTTATGCGACATCACTTTGTTATTAGTTTCGACAGAGTTAACATATTTTGTAGAGCGGGGTAAGCACATTTGGTGTTATTTGGTTGGAGAGAAACGAAAAACCACAAAGATAGAGAAGGGGGTACGATTAGACATAAAATTATACGTAGCAACGTGTGTGTTTCATTAGATCTTATTTGTGAGATATGGTGTATGTGATCTGAATTTAAAGTAAATTATCTGCGACGATGAAGAACAATAAAAATACGTTACTTTCACTTGTTCAAACCCAAAGGAAATCTGCACTAGACATTGGCCCATGAACCTTTGGTGCATTGGGGAGGTACAGCATGTCATGAACAGACACTCATATAAACATCTTCAGACCCATACATTATATAATATTGTTTACGCCTTTCTGTTATAAATGTTGTTTTCAGACCTATATGTTATACATGTTAGCTTCAGGCCTATCTATAATACATGTTGTGTCCATGCCTATATGTTGTACATGTTGTTTGCATGCCTATTTGTTATACATGTGGTCCTTGCACCTATCTATTATACCTGCCATCTTCAAGCCTATCCAGTATACATGTTTTCATAACGTCAATCTCTTATATATGTTGTCTTCAAGCCTTGTTTGTTACACACGGTGTATGCATGCTTATATGTTATACATGTTGCCACCAGGTCTATATCTTATACATGTGGTCTTCTAGCCTATTAGTTACACACGTTGTATTAATGAACGTTGTATTAATGCCTATCTTTTATACAGGGTGGGCAAAAATAAGGGTCCTATTTTTAAAAATTCATAACTTTTTTATTTATTGATTTTTAAAATTTTTTTATAGAATAAGTAAAGGACCCCTTCCGAAGCAAGCATGAGCCGTATTGCCCCTAAGGAACGTACCCTCATTTAGAAAACATTATTTTTGCTTAAAAAACTCAAAACAGTGTAAAAAAAAATACTTTAGTTTTTGTAAGTTTTAAGAAGTGTTTTTCGGCTAAAATTTGTTTTGTTTATTTCAAAAAATCTCGGAAGGGTCAGTCTACACACAGATAAAGTTTAGTGAGTTTAACTTTTATTTTGTGGAAGTTATTCAAATTCAAGTTATTCAAATTTAAATATAGGACCCTTATTTTGGCCCACCCTGTACATGTTGCCATACGGTATATCCTTTATCCATGTCATCAAACGTATTTTCTACACACGTTGTATTCATGCCTCTTTCTTTTACATGTGTTCGTCAAGCATCTTTTTACACAGGTTGTATTAATGTCTATCTGTTATACATGTTGTCATCAGGTATATCTCTTATACATGTGTTTTTAATCCTATATGTTTTAGGTATGCCTATCTCTTATGAATGTAATCATAATGGCTATATCTTATACATGTTTTTTAAATTCTATCTGTTTCATGTATGCCTATCTCTTATGAATGTAACCATCATGGTTAACTCTTATACATGCTGTATTCAATCCTATCTGTTATACATGTTGTCATCAGGTATAGCTATTATACATGTGTTTTACAATCATATCTGTAGTATGTGTGTCATTCTCTTATTAATGTAATCATAATGACTATCTATTATACATGTTGTGTTCAAGCCTTTTTGTTACAAACGTTGAATTAATGCCTATCTGTTATATATGTTGTCATCAATGATATATCTTATACATGTTTGCTTCAAGCCTTTGTTAACACACATTATACACATGTGTATCCGTTATACATGGTGTCATCAGGTGTATTTCTTATACAAGTTGTCTTCAAGCCAATTTTCTACACATGCTGTATTCATGTCTGTCTATTATACATGTTGTTATTATGTCTATATTTTATACATGTTGTCATCAATCGTATGTGTTACACATGTGGTAGTCATGCTTATCTGTTATACATGATGTATTTAAAACTCTTATATTAGCTGAACACGTTGTATACATGTTTATATGTGATGCATGTTGTATTAAGGTCTATCTCTTATACATGGTGTATTCCAGCGTGTATATGGTGTCATCAGGTATATATCTTATACATGTTGTATTTAATCATATTTGTTATACACGTTTTATTCATTCCTATATGTTACACATGGTGTCATGGGTCATATCGCTTATACATATTGTGGGCAAGCCTATTTGATACACACGTTATATGCATACCTATCTGTTACACATGTTGTCATCAGGTCCCTCTTTTATACATGTTGTCTTAAAGCTAATTTGTTTCACACGTTGTATTCATGCCTATCTTTTATACATGTTGTTGTCAGATCTATCTTTTATATTTGTTGTATTCATACATATCGAATATACATGTTGTCTTCGGATGTATATGTTATACGTGTTGTCTTAGGGCGTATCTTGATATAATATTGTATGTATGTATGTCAGTGTAGATAACAAAATATGATTATCATATACTAATAAGACTGTGGCAATTGTGGTCAGTATTTGTTATATATATGATTGCATATATAATTGCTTTACTTTCGCATTGTTTGATAATCATGTCTATTTAAGTGAGTATTCACTTGAAAATAGATGTCGTCATAAAGTATGAATATATTTAGGGGCATTTAAAAAAATAAGCTCTAAATGATGAAAAATACCTTTATCTCCTGATCATAGTGATTTGTTATTAATTTTTTTACACACCTTCCATCAATGTTTCTTCTATTACGTTCTTCCTTTTTAATCCATTTGTCGATATCTCTTTCCTTTCTTACCTCCCTCTATTTGCCGTGTAATTATTTCTGTCATTCTCCGCTCTTTTACGTCAATATTTTTCTACACTTTCCGTTATTCCCCCCACTACCAAAACATGTTTGTGCAGATGAACTGGAAACGGTCACTTGCATTTAAGTATGTATATATATATATATATATATATATAGATTGATTGATTTATTGATTGATTGATTAGTTTAAAAATAACTAATTAGTGTAGAGTAGGTCTTATTCTATCATAGTGTAGTGAACGGAATACCACTAAGATGGTGGTATTAGCTTTGAATACCATAGATTAGGTAAAAATCAGAGATATAATAAGGGGGTATTCATGCAGAATGGCGTGGGTAGTGAATGCCACATTTTCTAAACATGTTGGTTCGATTTTTGGTGCTATTTTGTTTCCATCGTCTTCATCTTCTTCTTATATATATGTTCACAGTATTCTATCCCCTATCTATCTCTTTTTCACTCGAACACACACGCATACACTCTATCTATCTTGTACAGTGTATAATATAAACTAATGTTAACTTGATTATAGAACAGTCATTCAAATACTTGAGAATTCTCAAATTCAATGTTCGTTTTACAAAAATGTTTTTTTTCAAAATACATATCCTGTTGTACGCTGATTACATAAACAAATCAGTTACTGTTACATTCTTAACTATTAATCCTCAGTGTCAGTGATTTCATCACGTATGTGTAATCTACGTGGTGGACGACATCTTGGTTTTCCTTATGGCTTTCGTGGGATGCATAAATGAATGAATACAACAAAAACTATTACTATTCATTAGTTACATGATGATAATTTTAATCACACATTCACTTTAAATGTTGAACAACCTGATGCTTATATTTCTCATCACTAAAAACTTGCTGACTCGTTCGAAATACCAATCTCTAATAACAGAAACCAAGAAGGGAGAACGAATGTAATATAACATACAAATATAAGGTGTAAATCGAGTTCCTTACAAAGAAAGTGGACGAGAAAAGAGATAAGACATAAAAATACATACACAAAAATACTTAGAAAGATAAAATCGATGTCAGAAGTAACTAGATGCAAAAATCAAAGAAAGACACTGGCAAATAATCAAATAAAAAACTACAAATAAAGAACAAAGTGACGACAAAATCAATAAATAAGAAACTAAATAATAAACACAAAATGAAACGAATGAATAAAATGTAGAGAGAAATTGAGGATTGAAACGACATGAAGGTGAATTATCGCCTTTTGTGCAATACACTTTTCTTAATTAAAAGGTATTTCCAGATTTCAATTTGGAATTCACCGGAATCTAAAGAGTGGCAATTAACAATTAATTAAATAATCATCGACCAAGATTTGTGATCAGAAGTAAAATTTTCTCGATGTAGAAGTGTAATTTTAGGTGAAAGAAAACTATTTTATCACTTGCCTGAATTATTTTAACAATCGTACCATGCACTCAAAATTTGATCAAGCGATGCTTTCGTTTATTGACGTTTTGTTTTATATTAATTTAATTCTAACAAGTTATACGATGATAATAATTATATTCTACGGTTCAGTAAACTATACTGAGCATGTGGCATTAGATGATTCAGTATTTGAATGTACTATACAAGACCAGGTGTTCTGTTTATTTCATGAGAACTAATATAATTTGCGAGGAAACCTTGAATATAACAGTCACATATTTTCATAGACATAAGTACTTATAATTCTTCTTTTTATTATTTTTATAAGCCTATATATGTTTGTGTTCTTTCATTTTGATGTTAACAATTTGTTGTGACTGATGAATAGCGACACGGAAAGTTGAGGAATGCAACACAAAAGTACTACGTTGCGACTTGTCTGGCAAGTAGACTGTACTCGGATTCTCCCCCTCTCGTGGCGTTTAACAATAAGGAGAGCGGTTCAGGATACAATGTGACTATAGAAGCCACGTGAAATATATTTTCTTCTTCTTTGCTTACCAAGTTCGTCAGCTATTTTTTTCGTATACGTACATTTTGCTTAAAATAATTTCAAACACGATGAAACAAAATTCGTACAAATACATTTTGGTTTTATTAGACGCTTTACTGTTTTGAAATTCATAGTTGCTAAATATTGCACAATTGTAAGAATCAGAGTACAAAATACATTAGAAACTTATTATGAACATCGACAATACGGTTACAACATAAGCAATGATGAGGACGCTTATGCATGAATAATATTTATCCTTTTTTGGTCTCCAATTATAAATTTGTTGTGGAATTTAGCTTTCTGCGCTCTGAACTAACCGATAAAAGCAAGTTGTTTTAAATGCAGGCAATGGCTACTTCTGAGTATCCAATATATTAGATGCATTTTTATATAAATTTCTAATTCAATTAATGGACTTTATGGTTGTCATTCGTAAACAAACAAAATACACTAACATATATATATATATATATATATATATATATATATATATATATATATGTTAGTGTGTGTGAGGGGTATATGTGTATTTACTTAACTTTTGTAAACTTAGAAATAAGACGTTTACATGTTAAGCTTTTGAATCCAAAGTGACTTATATTAGTTTTTTTGAAAACTTATTGGAAGGCAGCTCTCCGCAGACCATCACACGGGTCGAAGCAATCCAGTGGCCTTACTCAAGGTAAGAATATTAACACAGACTGAGTGTTACAACTCGTCGCAGCCATACCAACATATAAAGTGGTGACAGGTACTTAATAACGTTTGATTGAACGCTGTCATCTCCTGAGGTTTACATATCTGACTAAGTATATTCCCGCCGTGAATGAAACTCAATATCGCATTATCGTCCGAAGGAGCAATTTCATCAAAAAGATGTCTTCAAACTCTATTTAATTTTCAAACGTAGTCCACAACTAATTTCTCGAAATAGCTCTCAGACTGATGAGATATTCATCATACTACAACATTTCAAACATTGTCAACGTCCAATTTCGTATACGGACGTTTTTGTTTAAAATCTACACCTGACTAGGACGTCCGGCACAAGAGATCTCATCATTAAGTGTCTTTATTATGAATTCCCACATTTTTACCAGGTCGTAAAATGTTATTGGAAGATATGTAATCAAATCTTGAATCTGACGTGCATCTACAGGTTAAGGGTCAGTTATTCATGGCGTTCTAAATATAATACGATATTGTTAATAAATGAAAATATTCCACACTTAAACGCCCAATATGTTTTATAAGCAGGCCTTCACTGTACGAAAACGCTTCCAAACAAGGCGAAATGCAGAGAAATTGTCAAATGTGTCATTTAATAAGAGCCACACGAATTAATGTATTCATTAAAAAGAAATACTTCTTTCATGAGCTTTCCAGTAGCTAGAAAGGTTTTTTGCTGAAAAAGAACATAATCTTCAGAAACAATTCGAAGATATCTTTCCCGCTTTTATTAGCTATTTTAATGATTTAATTAAGAAATAAAATGAAGTGAATAATTGTATAATTGAAATTGCACGTCAATTAGTGGCGATATGTGTGGTTATATGAATCATCAATGACTAAGCTACAAGCTCGAGGGAAAACCAATTATCGTCACGGAAAAAAGGTGACGATGAAAATCTCATCTCAAAAGCAGACAACAATTTCGCCGGAAGAGAGGGAAAAAGTGGAAAAAGTAATTAATGTTTTCTTTCGTATTTTGTCGCGTTATACGTATACTAGTTGGAGTGTACGTCTTAACCGGGTACTAGATTAAATTATATTTCGTGCATATCTTCATAGAGTTTTACTAAACAATTTCCATCTGATTCTGGAGATATGATAAGTGAATAAAGGCGCTGGTTAACATATATTCTAGAGCTTTTGTTCAAACATTTTTCGAGAAATTAACAGATGCTTGATATCTAACATTCCTGATATTGCGGACTGTTCTGAATTAAATAACGTGTTAAGTCCCAAATTCAGAGAAGTTAATCGATTAAAACAAAGATTCTTGATAGAAATTTAAAATTGAATGGTTTAACACTTGTGTAAAGTGCAACGTTACAATATGGGGATTACAGTCTACAAATAGAATTTATTTTATCATTGGATTAGTTTTCCAATGACTAATTTTTAATACAGATATACACTTGGACACTTTAGTAAGCTAAAGAGTATCAGAGCTGGAAATGTTATTAATAAATGAAAAACATAAACACGTACTATCTTTATAAATAAGCATTTGATATTCTCGATACTGATCGTATATCTTTTGCAGATTAGTTTTAGGACAAATTATTTTCAGAAAGAAGTCAGTTATGTTTGCCAATATAACGAATAAATGTAAATAGGCTTGCGGATGCTAGCGAATTCGAACAAGGTACGTTCTGGTCTATATGCGTAACAACTGACACTCCCCAATACTGTGAAAGAAGGCAGTTCGATAAAACGTGTAAGGCTTGTATGTTACACCCTGCTTTACAACTCTCAAATTAACTTTCTTTCCAATTTATTTTTCCTCTCATATCTCTCGTATATGTTTCTCTAGTTATACATTGTCTCAATATCTTGTCAATACTACTAAACTTGGTCACAATCATAGGAATTCTTTTTTCTGATGACGAGAGAGATTTACTGATGTCATAGCTAAAACGTGTACGCACATATGTAGCTAACATATTCGTATAAATTAACGTTCATACTTAAAGATCAATCTACTTTCTATTGAGCCCTATTTTCTAAACATAGAATAAACCAATATGAACAAAATCACCGCAAACTCTATATTGTGTTGCTCCATATCGTCATCTAACCGATGCTTAGTGTAGGAACAGAATGTTGGCTCATTAATGCCGATAATTATTGGCTTCCTGTCCTAAAACTGGCATCCGACCTTGTGTCTGGTCTTTCTGTTTGGAAGTTTTCCCTTTTGCTATTTCAGTTTCTCGGAATATTGTGTGTCTTTCTCTTCATAACATTGAATCCGGTTTACATTTTTACATTTGAATATATTTTCAAAGTGTAGTCGTTTTTAGTATTCCAAGTTGGCCACATTCTTAACGTAGCCATTTCTATTTTTATATTGTTTTGGGATAGGTCACGCATTATGTAGTTTACCATATTTTTGTCCAAATTTATATGTGTTGTTTTTAAAACTCTTTTCTATATTTATGTGTTTTTGTACGGCTTTCTTTATTCTCTCAAGTGTCCTTTTCTTTGCCATACCCATGTTTTCTCGTTCACAATTGTTTTTCACCGCATATTTATTATAATAATAATAATAATAATAATAATAATAATAATAATAATAATAATAATAATAATAATAACAATAATATTATAATTATTACGTATTCATCATTATTAAGAAACTCATGTTACAATGCATACTGCGTTTAAGGTCGAACCAGATACTTTTGCTTCGAGACAATTTGTTAGGGGAGTGAATGATTATGACATTAGCTTTAGCGTTTGTGTGCGATCTCCACCTTCCATTTCTCCATATATCTATAACTTACATTGTAAATGAAATAAAGTTGCTCGACTACAACAAGAATTGTTGTGATGTCCATGTGTCACACGTGTACGTTTTAATTTCGATGTTATTTTATCTGGTGAATACATTGCAAGCAGCAAATTATTTAATTTCTATCAACCGGTCGACTTTTTGTTTCTATCTTTCAGCATTGATATCTGAGCGTTCAGCTTTACTTTTCATATCGCAATGTCTGATGAAATCCATTGAGTTTGTTATCAAACTAATGTAAGTGAGACTATAAGCCTTGTGTTTATACAATTCTATTGTTTTCCATGAAATAGCTATAATCTCTTGTTCAAATACATTGACCAAATCAATCGTGCCGAGTTTTGTATTCCTCAGCAACTAATATTCTGCAATCTGCGATGAAGTTGGGGTTATTATTATAATTATTAGTGTTATTAGTATTATTATTATTAGTA